>VXBI01013281.1:0-33082 GCA_013397375.1 Toxostoma redivivum | reverse complement strand
TAATAATTTGGAGGGAGGGGGTTTACATTTTCCATTTCAAGAGAAGCTCCTGCCTTTCTTAGCAGACACTTGTCTTTCAAACCAAGACACCCCCTAAACTAATATTGTATTTATATATTTCAAATTTTTATATTTAAAATTTCAACTCAACACAGTGAATTTAATCCTTCTCACACTCCAAGTTCCTGTGTTTCCATCTGAATAAGGCCCTTTCAGCTCCCAGTGTTAAATATAACCTGGTTTGGCACTGCAGATATCACCAGCCTTGGCAGCTGATGATATTTTTAACTGATACTGTCAATGTACTTACTAAATGGACTTGTTTAACTTCATCCAAACAGTTATCTGAGTGCTGCTTTATAAAGGTGATTAATAACCCAGAGGTGACAGCAATTCCCAGAAAAATCTGTTAGGACTTTTCACTTCTTTTCATGTAAAAAGCATGAGATATTATTTTATAACATCTAGGTAAGACATATCTCCTTCATGTCACAAGACTATTAAATATCTACTTAGTTAATCTCTTCCTCTTAAATCCAGTGTTTGTCGGGGCTTTCTGACAGTCAAGAAATAAAAGAATAAGATACCAATTTATAATGATCCAATTGAACAGAAACCAGACTTCTCTGGTGACTCTGGTGACCTTGCACCTTACTCTGCTGTGGTGAGAAAATGGTAGAATTGCCATGAGTTAATATTTGCCTTTATTTTTCCTTAAACAGGTTTAGACCAGGATAAAGGAAAACATTTTTATTGCAAGTCTTTAAAGAAATAATGCTTTGCATCTAAAGGACTGAGCATAACAGTGGTGGCATTACCATGGAATCATGGAATCCTGGAACAGTTGGAATTGGAAGGGTCCTTAAAGCCCATCCTGCTCTCCTTTTACCTGGGCACAGCCAACCCTTTGTTTTCTCAAGAATCTGTAAGTACCAGCAGTCAGCGTTTCCCAGCAACTCATGGGAAAAATTCTATAGATAAGAAGGAACAAAAAAAAAAAAAAAATTTAACCCCCAACAGACACTTCCAGGGATGGGGAGGCACTAGGGAGGGGGATCAGGAATAGAAGGTGCTCTGAGTTTACGTTCTTCAGCAAAAGGGAGCTCGAAAGAGGAATATGCAAATTACATTTTAGGACAACTTAATATCCACCTCATGCCTAGACTTGTTTAATGACAATGCTTGAGACTAGATCCCCAATTATTCACTCCCAGGTGTGTGAGGACATTTAGGTCTCCTCCTTGGGGGCTGAGCACAGCCCAGGGCCTGGGATAATAATTCCTGAGCTGTGTTTGAGCCCTCCAGTGGCCACTGGTGTGTGCCTACTTGAGAACTGCCAATTAGAGCCTCAGTGTTTATTAAACAAGAACCCGTGACTCTGTGTGCAGTCAACAATATGTTTCTGTGAACCTGATCTGACAAAATATTTTGTTATTTTGCCTGAAAGAGCAAGGCAATCATCTGTCGCAGCGGCAAAGTCTGTGCTCCCAATTCTCCCAGAGTATCACTGCCAGCACCACTACTGCATATTTAATGTCCTTTCTCCCAACACCCACAGGATGGGGCTTTTCTGGATGCAGTGGCTGGAACAAACCCTCCCTGCTGCACTGGGGTGCACAACACAGCTCACCTGGACAGGTATTTACATAGCACATTTGTGCAGCTTCCATTCACAGCAGAACTCTTTATAAGCTGCTCTCTAAGCACAGAGGGCTCCAAAGGGTCTCCCAGTCACATTTCCCCCTGTTTTTAGGAGAACCAGAGCAGTAAATGTGGTTCTTGCAGTGCTGGGTTTATTAAGTGTCTTTCCTGTTCATGAAAAAAGCACTTTTCTATATCCCTGAAATCTGGGTGCTTGGGCTCAGGAGTAATTGTCAAATTTGAGCAAACTGACTGTGTGTGCATCCCCCTAGAGCCTGGGCAGCTCCAATTTCCTGCTGCTTTAGGGCTCCTTCATCACCATGCTGAGCCCCCTCTGAGCTTTGTGGACACAGAAACACTTTTTCTAAAAATGTAGAAACAGGACTGGAACAGCTCTGCAAAATCCTCATTCTCTTTATAACTGGAGGCTCTCCAATCTATCTTGTCCTAGTATTTTAAAACAGACTGTCTTTTCCTTGCTNTAGACCAGGTTGCTCCAAGACCCCTCCAAAGTGACCTTCCACCAGTTCAATCTGAAGTTAATGATGAAACTTTGAAGAGGGGAAATATTTATATATTGTTCAAATAATGTTGTTTTAGAATAATATTCGTGGTGGTTTTTATTCAGCCTAGGAGAAAGATGGAGAGAAACTTTTTTCAAGGGCCTGGAGTGACAGGACTAACGATGGNAACTCTTTATAAGCTGCTCTCTAAGCACAGAGGGTTCCAAAGGGTCTCCCAGTCACATTTCCCCCTGTTTTTAGGAGAACCAGAGCAGTAAATGTGGTTCTTGCAGTGCTGGGTTTATTAAGTGTCTTTCCTGTTCATGAAAAAAGCACTTTTCTATATCCCTGAAATCTGGGTGCTTGGGCTCAGGAGTAATTGTCAAATTTGAGCAAACTGACTGTGTGTGCATCCCCCTAGAGCCTGGGCAGCTCCAATTTCCTGCTGCTTTAGGGCTCCTTCATCACCATGCTGAGCCCCCTCTGAGCTTTGTGGACACAGAAACACTTTTTCTAAAAATGTAGAAACAGGACTGGAACAGCTCTGCAAAATCCTCATTCTCTTTATAACTGGAGGCTCTCCAATCTATCTTGTCCTAGTATTTTAAAACAGACTGTCTTTTCCTTGCTGGATTTTTCTCCCTTTTTTTTTTTTTCTTTTTTTCCTTCTTCTGATTGCCTGTTATTCCACAATTCAGGAGGCAATAATGTGTTTCAGAAGATACAATAAAATGGATATACAGTTAGTAATCTTTCACCTCTTCGCTTATTTCCCATGAATGCTTCTAAAATGAGTACCAAAAAAGCCATGAAAGGAAGAAGAGACATTTTCTTTTCCTCTGAAGATGGAAAAATTTTTTATCTCATCCCTTTGTCTGCATTATGAGAACAAAATGAAAGCTTTCTCTGTCTGCAGATCTNTTCAAGGGCCTGGAGTGACAGGACTAACGATGGACTCATCTATAAGAGATGTAATTCTCATGTTGGGATTCCAAGACCAACTGCCAGGATGAAGAATGTCACATGGGCACCCATCACACCTCCATGGCCACTTCTAGGTGCCTAAGGAACTAAAAAAAAGATTTAAGAGGTATGGGAGCCCTTTTATCTGCCTCCAGGTTGGTTTTTAGACCAGTGAATGCTGGACATTCTTATTTTTAATTTTAAAAGAGAAGAATCTTCCACATGGTCATCTAATGCAGTATTTGATGACCTAAGGATAAAACAACATATCTGAAAATTGGTGATAAAATAATGAGACTTGGCAACATTTCAGTCAATAAAGGTAGCAGGACTGTGGCATTCTAATACCCAAAATACCTAACAAATATAATATAAAAAATCTAATATCTAATATCATTCAATACCTGTAACATTATGCTACATTATCCAATCATATATATCAATGCAACTTGAGTTTCCCAATGAGATAATGGAATGAATGGTTTGGGTTGGAAAGGAACTGAAAGATCTTCTAGTTCCAAATCCCCACCATGGGCAGAGACTCCGCCACATCATGGGCAGGTATTATAATGAAATTATCTAAATTATAGCTAAAATTATAACTGAATTATGACTGCATCTGTCTACTATTGTCATCCAGAGACAAAGTTTCCAGATCCATAATCTGTAATTCAAGGTATTGGCCAAAACACAGGGATCTGAACACACCCTCTTTGGTATTTGTCTCAGAATATTTAGGGAGTAATCACCTCTATTTTTAGAACAAAGTGGAATTGTTCTGCACTGATGGGCTTCTACACAATAATTTTCAAACCCTGCATTGCACAGAGAGCAGCAGCCACATATAAATTAGAAGTTCATCAATCAGGATATAATTAATACTACTTTGCCTTGGAGCCAAATATTAGCATCCTAATTTATTACAGTGTAGCAGCACTTTGTAAATGTTATGGCAAAGCCAGACAAAATGTGGGAATATTTCAAATACTTACGTGAGCAGTGGAACAACCAGAGGAGCAAAGGTGTGTGCAGGTGCAAGCTGGAAAACAAGCAGCTAGGAGATAAAGAACAAGATAAGCCAAGAGGCAGAACATCCCACCCAGTAGCCAAGAGACTGAATTGCCAAAAGCAAATATAAAATAAGCAGTGAAAGGAGTAGTCAATGCATCCCTTTAGGAGAGATGAAAGCACAAATGACATAAAAAGATCAGGGAGTGAGGGAGAAGTAATCCAGCAGCCTGTTGCAATTCTGATTTCTCCATCCAAGAGCTCTCCAGCCTCATGACCTTGACCTCCAGCACTGACTCCAGCCAGGACTGTGCTGCCCATCCCAGCCCAGTGGTGCTGGGTTGCTTAAAATGTTAGACTACACAGTGATGTTGATTAATAACTCTAAGTACAGGTAATTAATAAGCACAAGAACTAACCAGTCAAACTAAATGTGCTGTAAATCATCAAATTTTAAATGGTTTAGTTTTAAAATTTAAAGCTGGCCTGAGCTCGTGGTTCTCTCAGCACACCATAGTGCTCTGATTCCCCACAGATCTTCCTTTTTCCTCAGACCAAATCTTTTTATCCTATAAAGCAGTCAGGTTGATCAGGCCTGATTTATCTGTGGCAAGCTTGATAAGTCCATGTTGGCTGCTCCCAGTAACCTTCTCTGCCTTGTGTCCACAAACATTTTCATGAGGATTTGCTCTTGATTTCCCAGGGACCAAGTGGGACCGACCCTCTCACAGCTCCCTGAATGTCCTTTTGACCTGTTTTAAAGGAAACTCTGACTCTTCCTTCTCTTCACTGGTGAAGCACCTCCCCTGATCTTCCCAGTCTATCAAAGGTGACAATGAATGGTATTAAAAGGAGAACTTCCAGATCTCCCACTGACCCCAGATGCAGCCCAGGCGGTCCCACAGACTTCCATAGGTTAAGATGTCTCAAGTAAACCCTGAACCTCTCTACATCCCTGGCTGCTGGATCCTCCCCCAGAGCTCCTTCACCAGACACAAGGATCTGAGACTTTTCTGGCCCTGCCTGAAGGTAAAGGAGGTTCTGAGCACCACATCTGTGTCCCCTGTCACTAAATCCTCTCACACCACATTTAATTCTTCTTGGATATGGTAACACTGCACTCTGGAATTGCTGGTGTGTTTCAAGAACAGAATTAAAACAGAAAAATGACAGTACAATCCAAACTTTCAAGGAGTATTACAAAACCTGTGCAAATATCAAAATGCCGGACTTTTTTTTTGTCACTTGAGTCTCCCTGAAAGTTAGCAGAAGTAATATCTTACTTAGGAATTCAGAAACTTATTTAGGAATTCAGGAAGAGTTCATGTGTAATCAGAGTCTGGAGTCTCCTGCTCTGACTTACATAAAACAGACATTCCAGTAAAAATCCACTTGTGCTAATCCAGTATATTCCCCTTCCAGAATGGACAGTCCTTTCACCTTCATCTCTTGGCTGCCACTTCCCTCTCTGACCTTTTGCTTGGAGCTGATTCACTTTGATAACCCAATGATTTAATTTTGCCAGGTCAGGTTTTATTTTTTACCAGTCCAGCAAGTTGTACTGATTATGCAGATTGTTGCTGATATAGAGGGGAAAGTAAGAGGAAAGAAACTCCCACTTAGGTAGTAATAAATTAGTGTCCCAAATTTCATCTCCAGTTTGTCTGCATTCAACAGAGACACTCCAGCACCTAGCAAAAAATTGCAAGGAATTTTATTAGCCATAATTGTTGGCAAATCCTATTATTTCGGCCATGTTAACTGTTCTCCAATTAATAGTCAGTCAGCTGCTTAGAAAGGTCACAAGTAGATGGTGCAAAAGCCACGTGAGGCTTCTCAATGATGTTTCATGTCACCTTGATAAATATTGCAGCTGCCAGCTCAAAATGCTCGTTGCATTGTAAACACTGCTGAGTAATTTATTAAAAATGAATAAATTAAGTCAATAGACTTTCTTCTGCATTAGGCAGCCCGTGTCTGTGCCACTGAGGATTCTGCAGCAATCACATGGGGCTTCTTCACTCGTTGTTTTTTCTTCCCCTTTCTCTCTGTACTTGTCAAAGTTATTATTCCTTGGTGTCACCACTATCCCTCCTGGCTCAGTGCACATCCTCTGCTTTTGCTTTTAACTGGATTCTTACCACAGTAGGGTCTTTTGAATGCAAATGTATAATACAATCGACTCAATTTGTGACTTCACTTTTTTTCCCATGGCCTCATTGGGAGGAGTAGGATAAACATCCACTCAACCAACTGAATGTCTGCTCTGGCACTGGGAAAATTTGGGGTTTTAGTTTCTGCCCCTCTGGAGCTGGGTTGTGTGACTGGCACATCTCTTAGGGCACAGAAGATTATATGACCTGGAGTAGCAGTACTTATCCAGTGAATGGCTTCAAAATGGCAACAGCAGGGTAAAGAATGGAATGTTGGGAAGGAATTGTCCCTGTGAGGGTGGTGTGTCCCTGGCACAGGGTGCCCAAAGAAGCTGTGGCTGCCTCTGGATCCCTGGAAGTGTCCAAGGCCAGGTTGGATGTGGCAGCCTGGGACAGTGAAGGTGTCCCTGCCCATGGCAGGGGGTGGCACTGGATGGCTTAAAACCAAACCCAACCCCTTCCAATCCAAATCATTCTGGGATTTTGTGAAACTCAGCTGATACTCCTACATGTAGACCTGAGGAAAGCTCTGCCTACTTCCTACCCATGTGGACAGATGGATCTCTTTTCACTGTCACAGTACCACAAAAATGCAAATCCATTTGAAAAAAAAGTGTTTTTCTTAGGGAATTCGGGGTTTTGGTAGGTCCCTGAGGTTTGGCAACCTCAGAAGTTTTGAGCACTGTCAGCTACTGAAACACACACCGCCAAATGTTAGTGTGTACTGGAGAATGATTCTTATAAAGTCTTAAAATTTGGCTTCTGAACCCCTCTGAATAATTTAAAAATGTGAACCAGTTACTAGTGTAGCTCCATGTGCTTGCTTAAGAGCTATTTACATCATATATCTTGAAGAATATATCATATATCATATCATATATCATATATCATATATCATATATCATATATCATATATCATATCTTGAAGAATATATCTTGGGAAAAACTACGAAGTGCTAAAAACTTGGGAGTGGATTGAGTAGCAAAGATTTGTGGTTTGCTGCATAATTTGCTGCACTGCTCTCTGAGAACCAAGTTTGCTTCCAGAGGTGATTAAATAACAAATGACACTGAACTAATTAGAAGATTCTGCCATCTAGTGACTGGAGAAGCTACGTGGAGCTTTTGCACGACCCTTCAGCTGAGGTTTGAGGACATCCTTGTGGACTCAGAGCAGCAGCAGACTCTGATGACACAAACCCAAATTTTCCTCTCAGTACACAGCATTATTTTCCAATCTGGCTTTCATTTGTTGTCTCTCCAGCATTTATCTGCTGCAATTGCAGTATCTTTACCTATTTTTGTCCCCACAATAAGTCTCTGGAGAGCAAACATCTCTTTGCTGCACCTTTATCTTTAACCTGTCTCCCTTTTTGTTTTAAAATGTCACTTTTCTAGGACAGCTGCTGACAGACAGGTACCAATGTGATACTAATAGCATAACTATATGGCTGCAACATGTTATTTTTCCCTCATGTTGAGTTCAAATAAGACACTAGATGATAGGTGCTTTTGGATGATCACTTACTCTCCATTTAAAGCATTTTTTGGCTGTGATGTTTCTCATGGCTGTGTTGTCTGGAAACTGAAAATTTCTCTAAAATTGTTTTCCAATTCTGATCTTAATATTTCCTCCCTTCAAAGTCCTCCTTACCACACCCTCAGTTTTTGGGTTTAAAAATCAGTCATGCCACCATCAAGTTTGTTTGTTCAATGAGAAGTTGGAGTAATTTCCTCCTTAGAGATATTTCTTATTCTGCTCTCCTAGGTCTTATGAAATGAGAGTTTGATCAATGTTTTCTGTTAAATGGTACATCTGAGAGACCAAACCCACATTTTATAAACTGTCAAATAAAACTGGTAGCAAAAGGTGCTTCTCTTTCTGCAGGATTTTGAAATATCATCCAAATTTATTTATTATTAGTATAATAATAATTTTTAAAAAGTATTTTGAAATACCTTGACTTCATTTCTTAAATGCATTGGTTGCTAAAATGAAATAATGGAAATTATGTCTCACATCACTTGCAGAATCTTGCTAATTGGATTATCTTACTGATATTTTATGACAAATAGAGCTCAGCTTTTGGAACATATGGAGAGATAAGATGTCTTTTAAATTGACCTCAGTACTGGGTTTGCAGGGGTGATTGGCATTACCGTGGAATCAGAGGATCCCAGAAAGGTTTGGGCTGGAAAGGATCTTAAAGTCCATCCCTTTCCACCCCCTGCCATGGGAAGGGACACCTTCCACTAACCCAGGTTACTCCAAACCCTGTCCAATCTGGCCCTGAAGCTTCTTGTTCAGGCTTCATATTGAACAGGGACACTGAAATCTTATAAATTTGCAACTTTTCTGCTGAAAGAAGCCCAGGTCAGGAACTCAGGTCAACCTCAGCATCCATTTTCAGAGCAAAAGAGGAACAGACTTAGGTACTGCTGGAGGTAAAAAACCACCCTAAAGACAGTTGTTGTGTTATTCTAATATTGATATCCAAAGCACTTTTGTGAGATGGATTTCCAGAAAAAAAAAATGTAGCTTATTGTGTGTATTGTGTCATTTCATGTCAAGAATGTTTGGAGTCCCCATCCCTGGAGGTGTCCCAGGAAGGCCTGGCCATGGCACTCAGAGCTCTGGGCTGGTGATAAGGCAGGGATCAGGCACAGCTTGGCCTCCATGGTCCTGGAGGGCTTTTCCAACCTCGATGATTGTGGAATTCTGGGATTTTGATACACTTTTGTCACAGCAACACTGGGCAGTTGGTTCTAATCGATCATGCTTGAGCTGAAGCACTTGGTTATGATGAATACAATTTAGCCTGATACTCTGAAAAAAAAAAAAAAAGGAGTACTGAAACAAATAATAAAGCATTTTAACATGGGTCTTTTGCTGAGAGGCAAGTCAAAGATCACTCAGAATTAGAAATGGATGCTTATTTCTGGAGGATTGTGCATATATTGTTATTGTATGTTTTGCCAAAAGCTAACCCTGCTCCCGAAAAGCTTTCATTGTGACAACTTTAAAACTGCAAGCAGCAGTAGTGCTGTAGCAGATTCTCTAATGGTGTTATTCAGATGGTTATTCTGGAAACTGAATACTGAGGAGCAATAAAAATATCTCTTGTCTGGGTCCCAGAAGTGATGAAATGGCAACTTGCATGGGGAAAATAACAGGAGGCAATGACAGCATCCTGCAGCTGCTGAGCCTTGCAGTGAGACTTTCTGGTCCACACAGGAGCTGTTTATCAGTGCTGGTGCTGAGGTTTTCAGATGGTAAAGTGCAGCACCTGAGAAAAAAGCCCATAATTGAATGGCCAGGTGCTGTGCTGGGTTTGGCTGGACTTGGGATTCCTGTCCTGAGTGAGCACCAGAACAGATGGAGCTTGGAGCCATGGACTAAATTAATTCAACAGATATTGTGTGGCCAGGTCATGGACATTTTGCAGAAGTGGGCTGTAAACTAAGGGAATTATATCTGTGCATTAATAGCAAAGAAGAGAAGGATAGCAGGGAGCAATGGAGTTGCACTGAGGAGTGTGGGACTTGAGTGTGACATAAATGGTGGGGAATAAGGGATGGAATGTGCTGGGTTTGGGCTGGGCTGGGGTTAATTTTCTTCCCAGAGGCTGTTTTAGGGCTGTGTTTGGGTTTGTGCTTAACACAGGGTGATAACACAGAGATGCTTCTGTTATTGCTGAACAGTAAATTTTTCTACACGTGATTTGCAAGTGGACTCTGAGACTTCTCACACTGTATTTGTTTTAAGAAGTTGTCCTTCTATATATTTGTAAAAGTAGACAAAGATAATAATATGCAAAATACACATATATAATGTATGTGTATAGCAATATAATAATGTGTCATTATATAATAATGTATATTATACAATAATTTCGAATAATAGTATAATTTAAAATGAAATTCTAATATAGTAATATACAAGCATAATAATAATAATAGAAAAATACAGAATTTGCTGATTCATAAATAAATAATTAAAACAACATAATAAATAATAAAGGAATACTTTGATATTTTAAGGTTTCTCCTCTGATATTGGAATTTCTTTTGCTGACATGTGGTAGCTGCCTCTTGAGTGCTGAAAATGCACAAGGATGTGTGTGATGTCTTACATATCCTTCCTCAAAAGTCAATTCCTCCCCACCACCCTCAAGTATTAGTTGGCAAACGTGAATTACTCAGCCAAAAATATTTCAGCTCGTTGGTGTACAGAGCTATTTGCTCTTTCTGTCCAGTTTGTCTTGCTAATGGTATTCCTTCATTTTTCTTAGCACTTACAAGCATCAGTTGTGGAAAATAAAGTGTTGGAAATAGCTCTGTACAAGCATGCTTAAATTGATTCCTAGAGAGGCTGATCTGGAACAGAGACTACACCAAGTTAAATGAACAAAATAGGTATTTATTAAAAGGCCTTAAAAGGATACACCTTGGGCAGTACAAGAGCCTGGCCAGGGCTACACCCAGGTTGGATCCAAAATGGATCCTGGTCACAAGGTTTTGTTATAAGTCTTGGTTCATCTACATATTGGGGTCAGTTGTCCAACCACAGCCCCAGGCCATGCAGTCTCAGCCCCCTGGCTTGCCCCCTTCCCTTAGCCATTGTTTGTGCTTTTTGGGTACGGGTAGTCCTTGATTCTCCAGCTGGGAAGGGATTGTTTTGTCTAACCACCCTGTGAAGAGAACTTACTAACACCTAACATGAAGTTTCAGAGTTACACACTGAGCAGCAGAGAATCTGAAAAATATAAAAGCTAAAACTCAAGGCATCAAAATGATCATAGTTATTTTTCAAATCAACAGAGAAATGTTTAATAAGTGTAGGTCACTTGTTCAGTGAACTGAATTTTTTTTGGAAACAATTGTAATTAGTAAGCTGTCATCTGTTATCAAGTGCAGATCAACCAATATTCCTTAGTTAGACTGTGAAAAAAAAAGTGTTCTTTTAATACTGGAAATGGATGGAGACCTAGATGCTTAATAGTGTGATCATGCAACCTTCAGGTCATTACACCCATGAAATTAGAGGTTTTGCAAATATCAGCTCATTCTTGCAGCGCTCATAAGAAAATTTTGTATTAAAAGAGAGAAATACCTTCGAGCTAAATAGAAACCTGAAAATAATAAAAGAAGTATATAATACATACATGCATTCAATTACTTTTTTTATTCCCTTTTTTATTTTAAATATCTGTTGCCTGGAACTACCCTTATCCTGTAGGTTTTACTGTGTCATCACCCAAAGGGATGTTCCCACTGAGGAACTGTAACATCAACTATTTATGCATCTGCTCCTACATTTGGCATATTCCCACTTGTCCAAGGATTATGTCTCTTTAGTTCCCTCACCCTTGCTCATTTCCTGGCCATATTTTACACTGTAGATAAGTCATTAGTATTGTTACTGACAGTAAATTTAAAAAATCTCTACCTTCCTTGTTCTGCTTTTGTTTCTTTTGCTAAACCACAATTTTCAACTTACACAGAAGTGAAAAGAAATTAGTAATTACTTGAACAGAGTATTTACGGCTTACTGTAGAGTAAGGAATATAATCACAGTGGGATTGAGGGAGAAATGGAAATGGGAACACAAGATGATGTGGAGACAAGCACAGGGAAGTGGTGATTAAAAATGGGGCTCAGACTGGCTCTGGAGACCTCAGGTCTACAAAAGGTCAGAAAAAGAAATGCTGACCTAGGAGCTGGGCAAAAACAGTGTTAGAGGTAAAAAACTGGGCAAAAATCCTGTAATCAGCATGCTTAGGGCACTCTGCACATCCCAAATTCAGCTGTAATGCAGAATTGCAGATGAATGAAAAAAGGTCAAGAAATCGAACATTTTAGCTTGAAAACCACCCTAAAGGTGCTTAGGGTGAGGAAGAGCATCATACTACTCCTCATGAAGGACTTGGGGGTGCTGACAACTTCCAGCACTTGTCCTTGTCCCAGTGTGAAGTCATCACTTTGGGAACAGTCAATGCAGGAAGGAAGGTAGGCAGGAAGGGCACAGTCATGCAAAAGAAGTGTAAATATCCATTCTACAGCTGAAATAGCTTCCTCTGAATTCTTTTTTTTCCCCCTGTTTATGTTCCTTACTCTACAGCAGTGTTAGTCAGAAATANATCTTAAGTGACTGTGGCAACTGTGAATTCCTCCCTTCCTCCCTTCCTCCCTTCCTCCCTTCCTTCCTGGAATCCTTCCTTCCTTCCTGGAATCCTTCCTTCCTCTCTTCCTTTTCCTGTAGTAGAACTATCCCAGTAGAAAATCCTGACAAGGTTTCAGGTACACCTGTAATAAATTTCTGACCTGTAGGGGTTTATTTGCTTTCTGATAATACCAAAGATTTTAAATAAAAATTAAAAAATTGCAGGACCTCTACTCTTTGAGGAGTATTGTGAGAAAGCTACAACAAGCAGTACCAGAAAGGCAGATACCTTCTCAGCTTGGCTATGTTGGCTTTATGATATAGAGTTATATATTCTTTATTACATTTCAGAGACTTTTATATGTTCTCTCCAGCAGCTAAGTCTTATTCTTCAACTTAGAATGTGTATAAAGGGAAAATGAAGCAGTGAAGGAGTAGTTTGTGTTGCAAGCACTGAAATTTTCATCATTTGTTGCTAATACAACTGAAATGTTCTTACCACAGGTGTGTAATGAAGAAATTTCCATGTTCCAGACATCCTGTAGATTAAATGGCACCAGTGAGGGAATGAGAGAGGGGAGAGCTGAGAAAAGTTAATATGCAATGCAGAAGGAAATACAGTTATGCATAAAACATTCCTATTCAACTGTGGCTATGAACATATACAACAAGCATATAGAAATGGAAATTTAGATATATATGTATATATCAATGAATAATTTAGATGCATGAATTAATATTACAGAAGAAAATTATGAGAATCACTCAGTCTCAGCCAGCTGGCATCCCAAGGTGTTTGATTTCAGAGAACACTTAAAATAAACCTGATCAGGTATTGTGTGATATATTTTTCTATGCCCATGTAGACTGTAAGGAAGGTACATTTTTCTGTATATTCAAGGTACACTGAAGAATGTCAAATAACTATGAGAAAAAAAATAGTTTTGAAGTTTTTAAACTGAAGGGTTGCTTCTTAGACAGTAGAAAACAGTGATTGTAGTCAGAAATTAGTGAGAGCTGCCACTGACACCAAGACTCAGTGACCCCAACAAAACTCCCAGAGACAGAAACTTCTTTCAGTCAGGAGAGTGGGACTGGAATCAGAGAAATTACCAAGAAAGGAAACAATTTAAGGATGGCTTTGCTAAATGAGAGTTTCCTATTACAAGTTTGACAGGTTTTCTATTAAAATAGCATGGCTAATTATATCACCCCTATTTTTATTCCATAGCCTCCACACTGTGAGCTACTCTGTTAAAAGTCCTGGGGAATATTCCTCATCCATTTGGTGATGGGAGGAATCAAAGAAATTTTAAATATGCTACAAAGCACTCTAAAATGAGATGAGCTGGATACTGCAGAAGATAAATTAAATTTGGGGCTAAAGAGCTGAAGCAATGGCTCATATATCCCTCAAGATATTTTATTGATACTTTTGGGAAAAATTATTTATATTCAGTATATAGGTTAAAGGATAGTGTCTGTCTGTCTTTTATTATCTTTTCAGCTATTGCTTTCTTTTTCATGCTGATTCTTTGGGCTGAGACATGTTTCCTCATCTCAAACAATTTAAGCTCAAAAATAACAGAAGAGGATAATTTACTTCATACAATCAGAGTGGCTTGGGTTGGGAGGGACCTTTAGGCCATCTAGTTCCAATCCCCTGCCATAAGCATGCACAGATATTTAGGAGATGTGACAGCAGCAATATTTTTTGACCCCTAGAATTACAAATGTTTTAGGGTAGATTGCTTTTCTAGTAAAATTTAGACTATTTTATCTAAACTACATTAACTCTAAGCAATCATCAACAGTGTAATTATGCAAACAGAAAATCTGCCTTTTTCACCTACAACAATCAAGTATTATTCTTATTAATTTGGTTCATTCAACCTACATATTTTGCCAAGAAAAGCCTGGGACAATTGATAGGTGGGCCATTGCAGTTTGTTTTATGAAATCTAGCAGAAATGTAATGAAGACCCCACCTTTAATGTAAGTTTGGCTGACTGGTGATCCAAAATGCCAAAAAAAAGCTGGAGAGTTTCAAATATCTAATCACTGTGTGTTTCCAGTGCAAAGTGCCCCAAAATCAATGGAAAATTTACTCTGAGGATATCACTTAGAAGAAGACATGCCATTTCTATCAAGCCAATTCTTAAGTGAGGTTTACAGTTGTCTCTGGAACATAGCAATCCAATGACAAGGAGGAAGAAAATATGGAAATAATGTCCAGCTTCTTTCTTTACTTTCTCAATCACTGACTTGGGTATGAATTTAGTATTCAGTAAATATTCAGGGAGAAGATTGGCTGGGATGAGGAGATAATATTATGCTCATGAATGCTTAGAAGGTTGGCAATTGGCTATCACAAGAGGAGTCCTCAGATGTTTTTAGCACAACCACCTCCATTACATCTTTACATTACAGGCTGTTCAAGGACCAGGCTGCACCAAACAGGATAATTCAAACATCTGATGGCAGCAATGTGTGCAAAATGCACAATTATTGGTGTTCAGGAGAAGGAGGATGGGGATCTCTCTGTTAAGCAGGGGCTCCAGGGATTTTCTTGGCTGCCAGATGCAGCAGAATATTGCACATCTGAAAGAGGAATGGAGCATAGGGAAAAAAAGGAAAGTGCCTTGTAATGCAGAGGCAATGATATGTAAATATAAAACGTGATGGATAAGTGGCTGAACAGAAGTTCCAAGCACAAGACTTCAGCCAGTTTGGTTCTTGGATTCCTCACAGGATAATGGTAAGAGCAGGGCTGAGATGTAATCTTGGGTACACAAACTGTGTCCTTAGCTCTCTGGTCTTTACAGTTCAGGAACAGAGCTGAAAAATCACCCAAAAACAGAATTTCTGGAAAATGTGCCCCAGTAAAAACACCTGGGAAAGTCTGACTAATTGAAGAGAAAACAAAGAGGTTTTATGTACAGATCCCCCCAAGAGAAACTGATGATAGGGAGAAAAATCTCTTGTCAGTAGAGTTATCAACAAAGTATGGGGAATGAAGATTGGCAAAATGAACCAGAGCTGTGGGGCACAGGGGAGTCTCCCAGAGATTAATTCCTGAGCAGTGAGAGTTGGGTAGAAAGGAGCAGAAAAATGAAAATGTGTTCTGGAAAGAGTTTGCAGCTCAAAGGAGATGTTACACGGCAGAATCTCAGTGTGTGCAGCTATTCAAGAATCAAATTTCAAGAATATGTTGGTGCCTGGAGATGACATTTATTGATGTGAACCTATTTAGCCAAAACCTCACTTGATATTTTGAAAAGAAAGGTGAGTTAGCCCCTCATTGTGTTTCCTGGTTTAATACTGATGACCTTCCCAGCCTATAGACAGAGCTGCAAACCTGACAGCAGCACACAACAGACACAGAGAACAATCACATCTTTATTCCATCACTGTGAAGATTAGATTAAATAAATTACTTATTATTTTTTCCCAAAATATCAAATATATTTTAATTTTACAAACCCAGATCATAATGGATTTTTGTTTTGTTAATGCTTTGGTCAAATAAAACTTTTAAAAATAGTACCAGTCAAAGTAAAATTAAAGAGTTGAGGCAACCTGAATAAACGAGCTTTAATATTTTAGAATTTCCTGCCTTGAGGCACATTTGATTAGCAGTCCCTTCATGCTCTTCTTGAAAGATCAGCCAATCCACCACAGTTTCTGTAACCCAGAATACAGATTTATGTTTTTTTTCTCCTAAGGTTTTTAAGTATTCTGAGGATGTTAAATAAAGAAGAAGGCAAGTACGCTCAGAAAGTTTGAAAGAATAAGTTAAAAATCCCTATTTTTTTACCAAACATTCTAGATGAGGATGGAGCAAGTTTGAAAAAAAAATGCCTCAAATTTAAGGAATCTGTTGTCACTCTGTAATAAACCACTGAATTAATAAATTGTTTCAGAGCCCAGATGTTGCTTGGGTAATTCTCATAAAATTAAGAAATTAAAGTTATAACCATGTGCCCTGTTTAATTTAATGGAGAGAGGAATTAGAAATAAATTCAGAATGTAGTACTTAATGAAATATGACATTCACATAACCTGAAACCCTTTCCTGCAGTAAAACTGGTATATAAATAGAAATTTCATAAATAAGAATGTTCCAATATGATTTTCAAATAACTTCATAATGATCAGCCTGGGACATAGCTGCTCTGGTCTCCTGTCTCTCTTTTCCTTTAATTATGTTAAAATAAAGCAGTAGGTGTAAAGAAAGAAAACATAATCAGAGGGATTATTTTATGTCAAGGACAAGGTGGACTGTTGGGGTGTCCTGGACAGGGCCAGGGGTTGGACTGGAAGATCCTTGTGGGTCCCTTCCAGCTCAGGATATTCCATGAGTTTGTGAATCTGACTACTTATTCCCAAGCTGCTCTTTTGATTCTGCTGATTTTTATGGTTCTGAGATTAAAAACAAATATTATTTTCGAAATACAAGTTATTTTTTTTTAGTTTAAACTCCAGTATTTTTAATTTAACAGTTGCTTATAAATTGCCTCTGTTGTTTTTCCTTTAAGTTTATATGGTAAAAGTGTTTTTAAAAATTTTCCAGTGTCTCTGATTTTCCTGTGAGTGAAGGTGATGTTCATGTTAGTGTTTTCCATTTAAGCAGCAGATGCTGTGCCTCCTACAAATACTCTGAACCCATTTCTTCATCCCTGGAGTGGAACACAACTGCCCTTAAAC
Organism: Toxostoma redivivum; assembly: GCA_013397375.1. NCBI lineage: Eukaryota > Metazoa > Chordata > Aves > Passeriformes > Mimidae > Toxostoma > Toxostoma redivivum. The sequence continues at coordinate 15,944 of VXBI01013281.1, read as the reverse complement.
ATTTCTCAGTTAAACCAGAAACAGAGTTTATGGCAGGAACTTATTAATCATGTGCTGCATCAAATCTGCAGAGAGAACTTCAGAGGGCAAATTTTTAATTGGTGGATTTGGGACTTAGCCAGGACATAAGGTTAATAAGCTAATTCCTCCAAGTGGTATTTAACTACTGGGCCCCATCAATACTTGTGCTCTGCATTCCATCTGAAAGATGACCCCCAGAAACAGCAGAAATTCCTGAGTGCTGCCTGACACCTCTTCCAGAGCTGACCTGCAGGAGAGCTCTGCAATGCTATTGACAGAGGGCATTGTCCAGGTGACCTTGCTCACCTGGTGAGACATGCAGGTAGAACTGCCTTGCACACACCACTCTTACCCATCAGTGCTTACAATGAAATTGTTTATTTCTTGAAATAGCATTTCAAATAAGAGGACAAGCCTTCGCAACATGCTTTCTTTGTTGCATTGATACTGCACATTTGTTTTTCAAATCAAGTTGCAGCAATCACAGCTGTGGATGTTTTGCTCCTTCCTTTTTATTCTGATGATCTTCTGCAGCACAAAATTCTATACGAGGATAGGAGAGTTTTCTTAAAACTGTCTCCTGATTTCTGCTTACTAAATAATTTCTTTCATCACTTTCATTTCATCATTTTACTAATTTCAAAGCATGCCATATGCAGGTAGACTGATAATTAAATCTTCCTGCAAAGCAGTAAGAAGAATGGCAGAGAGAGACTCCACCACTTCCCTTTCCCCAGGGTGGTGGTGGAGTCCCCATCCCTGGGTGTGTTCAAAAAACAACTGGATATTCACCAGTTTCTGGTCTGTACATCTACTGATGGGAAGCAGGAAATGAATTCCTTATTTTTCTTGGCTTGCATGTGCTTTTTTTGATTCTCCTATGAAACTTTCTTTATCTCCACCCAAGGAGCTTCTCCCCATCCTGCTGGGGGAAGAGAGTGAGGCAGAGCCTGAGCTGTAAAAAGCTGAGAGAATCTCTCGTGGCAGCTCAGCCATCAAAGGCAAGGCAAAAGACACCAGATCTGCTACACGAATTCCTCTGTTTCCTCAAGGAAAGCAGTGCAGGACAAAGTCATGGATCCATCTGCCCTAGATATTTGAGCAGTGTAAAGAGGCTTATCCAAAGCTGGGTGGCATTCCAGCATGTGAAATGATGCAATGTTTCCTTTCTGAGATTTATGTCAAATTGCAAACCATTGATTTGAGGTAGAACTCACTGAAATGAGGAAGCAGCAGCAGCAGCCCCCATCCTCATGGAAGACTGGGAGCTGCTCCTTTGTCTTTTGGTGGGTAATTAATAATTCAGTAACTGTATTGTTCCTCAGAATACCCAATTCTGCCAGTAGGAATGGCAAAGAAAAATCTCCCTTCTTCCTCCTCTCCTTCACTGGACTGTGTCCCATGTGCTGTCCAAAAGGTTCTGTATTTCCTGTGCTGTGGAGTCTGACCAAAAATACCTTTACAACCTGCTTGTGGACAGCCCATCTAGCTAAAGTACCTTCTTTCCTCAAATGTTCTGCCCTAGCAGTTAGAAAAATTTCAACTTTGGTTTGGGGACTAATCTAGGACAAGCTGTGAGGACAAATGTTATCACTAGGAAAGAAATTAAGAAGTTAACATAAATAACAGGTTATGTTACTTTCAATCCAAGTTCAGACTATGGAAGCATCTGGAGAGTGGATTAACTGAAGGAATTGAGCATAGTCATAGAACATTTTTTTAAGTCAACAATTTATGCCCACCTAGATCGTAATTACTTGGTTTTTTCTTTCTCTACTAGGCCAAGTAAAATTGTGCAGATTTTCCAGAATCCTATTTTTGCTTTTTTTCTCCCAGTTTGTCAGTGACTACTGGAAAACATAGAAAAAATGGGAAATGAAATATGGGTCTTGATAAAAAACATGTGTAGATGATATGTTAAATAGTGATGGAAAAAATATCCATTAATTCTCTTTCAGATAATAGTAATAAAAATAAACTATTCCTAGGTATTGTTTACAAGGCTTTTTCATTAGAGTATTAGCAGTTTCTCTAAAAATCCTAAAACAAAAAAGCACATTAAAAAATTGAAATGTACCTATGTCTTTCTGGATAGAAGAGGATCCTATTTATAGTGAGAAATAGTAAAAGCACTGTGCCTATAATCTAAAGTACAATAACAAAGAAACAAATTCTTTCAATCCTCTTTCATGTGATCCTATGGCTGTGCCCCAAAAAATGGCACTGAATTTTTTCCCTCCCTTTCCACCTGTGGGAGACTCAATGTGCTATGCTCATGGTAAGCCCTCTTATAGAGATAAAACTCTTAAGGGACAGTGAAAATCAGTTCATAATTCCCAATAACCACTGCAAGCATAGGAAACTGAAGGGCACCAGCTACCAACACCTCATTCACATAATGGTCTGACTAATATTTGCCAGCTCTGACAGGATGAGAAATGTCCTGTTCCTCATGTTCATTAGTGTAAAGCTGATGGCAAAATCTAATTATGACTCGTTAAGTAATGTAGGTGTGTACCTCAATAAAAACAAATTGTGGGACTGTCCTCTTGCTTCAGGGGTAGTCCCTGTTGTTTTTTCTCTTCTAGATACCTGCATTTCTTTGGGATCCATGTATTTAGAAGATCAGAGATTATGGCATTTGTTGCTGGAGGACACAGAATTTTGCAGTTTTCTGCATCTCTGGGGATTCAATGTGTACACAAACCTTAAGGTTCCATTCTGTCATTTCTGCTCTCTGGTGGATTATAACAATCGGTTAAAAGTGGAAAAAAGGAATTAATTCAGTATTCTGTGCACTGAGGAGCAGGTGGGAGCACTGGCAGGAATTACAAGACTGACTCAGTGTCTCCAGTCCTTGCTCTGCCTTTGCTCTGCACACAGAGCTCCAAGAGCAGTCTTGGGCTCCTACAGGGGCTAAAACTACAGTGGATCCATGTTCCCCAAAAGAAAGCAGGCTTTCACCATTTATTTCTTTCCCTGATTGCAATAAACCACCAAAGTCTGCCTTGACCAAGTCACCCTGAGGTGAATTCTTTGTCCATGCTTACTGACAACTTTTAAGCCTTGCAACGTGCCAATAGGCAGAGTCAAACTTTCATGTCTGTAGTACTTCTGAGAGAAAATGAAGCTGAAAGATCTGCTGTGTCCTGCTGCTTTGGTTAGCAAGAGCATGAAACCTCAATTAGGGCTCAGATGGAGAAATTCCAAAAATAAGAGAAAAGTGTCATAATTTAAGATAAGAACTGCTATTCCTAAGAGAACAAATCTATCTCTGCCTATGAAAGTGTGGAAAGTGTTTGAGTAATAAGAATTAGTTGTAGTAGTTGAGGTTTTTTCTGGAGAGTTGAGGGTTTTTCTTGGTGTTTTTTTATGGGTTTTTTTTTGTTTTCTTTTGGCTTTGTTTTTTTGGGGGGATTTTTTTTGTTTTGTTTTGGTTTGGTTTTTGCTTTGTTTTGTCTTTGTTTTGTTTTGGTTTTTTTTTTTAATTACCTCTGATAATCATCTGTTCAAACCACCTTCTTCAAAACCAGATCAGCTCCAGCACTAGATCAGGTTCCTCAGAGTGATACCCACCTGAGCTCTCAATAAACACCATTGAATTTTGAAGAGTTACTAATAATTCTTTTTCTAATTTGCTGGATGGAATTTGTAAGACTAAAATTAAGAGATGCCATGACCTAGTCCTAATCACATTGAAGCCAACTGGATGCTTCCTGATTAATGAAGGTTTGATTTATTCTCACCCAAGTTTCCTGCACAGGGTTTTCTCTGACTTTTGTGAAGACAATAAAAATAGGGATAAGATGGAAGGAAATCCACCAACAAATCTTTCAAGACCACTCATCTTTAATTGGCTCAGGGGCTTACCCAGCCTTTAAGCAGCATCAGAACTGGGATATGGCACCTATCAATTAAATAATTTCCCTGTCCAAATCCAGCTCCCATGCCTCACTTTTATTTTTTAATTTCATCACTGAAGCTCTAACAAGTACAAAATTAAGGTGATCTGCTCAGATCTTACAATTCTTTTGCATTGCATTTCTAGTCTTTTGTGGAGATCGTCAGTTTGTGCAGAACAATTTTGGAAATAGATCACCTGAGGAAAAGAACACCCCAGTTTAAACCTTACTGGGGAAGGATATAGATTTCTGGAAAACAAAAACTATTTCAGATAACCTTTGTTATCACTTTTCCCCACTGGTTTTGGATAACAAAACACTGCCAGTTCTTGGGAGTGATAAGGGTTCCCCATGGGGTTGATAACACCACTTAGAATGAAATGAACCATTTGTCTACATCCATGTGAAACTTATGGAGAAAGAAAAATGGGCTGGATTTTGAGTTATCTGGGTTTAGTAAACTTGGAGTTTTTTATGTTGTTATGGTTTGTTTAAATTTTGAGATTATAAATGTCCACTTTCATAATTTGGACAGAGGAGTTTAGTGAAAAATGTAGTTTTTATAGATTGCTATAACATCTTTGATCACAATTGATACCAGCTGCCTGTTTTCATTACCTTTTTTTTTTTTTTCAATAATAATAATAAAGAGGGAAAATATCTGTCTTGAAGAACTGTCAGTGCAAACAGCTACACAGAGTGGAAGGGACAAATGTGAAATGATCCCAGCTTTTTAGAAAATTAAAATGAAAGGAACCAAAAACTATTTAAAGTCATAGAGAAAGTTCATGGTTATGCTGAGACTTCCTGATCTCAAGACATCTGGGATGTAAACAACAAAATATAAAACCTGCTGTTAGGAAAAAGCCAGGAGGTTCTGCTGGGGGAAGGCATGGAAATATCCTGTTACTAAAGCTGCCTTTTAAAGGCTCTTTTATTCTGTGGCTGCTCCTGTTGGAAGTATCAATTGCTCATTCCCCTTGGGCAGATCCCATAATCCAGCCCCATCCAGCCCTTAGTGTGCATCCCTCAGCTCTCAGGTGTGCCCTCCCTGTACCCGAGCATCATTCCCACCTGACTGGCAGCAGGAGGAATCTGCAAACAGGAAGGGAAGGGCAGAGAGAAAACAGTGCAGGGAAAAGATGCTCAGGTGCCAAGCAAGAGGAGAAATGGGAGACAACAGAAAAGTGATGCATCAGAAGTATCAGGAGGGAAAAAACCTGAGGAAATAATTCCACTGAGCAGAACCTGAGGCTTACCAAAGCAGGGTGTGAAGGTTAGCACTGAAATGCTTCTTTTGAATGTAATAATGCAAATATAATCAGCATTAAAAAATGACAAACAGTGGAAGATCTGCGGCTTGGGAGAACAGGAGCCTTGCTGAATTTGGGGTATTTGTACCTTTGTGGAGAAGCCACCTGAAATGTTAATTTTGGAAAATGAGAGGCAGATTACAGCTTAGGGTACAGAGGCAATGTGCACTGGTAACACAGCAAGAAGCAACAGGAAATGGAGATTACTCTTTTTAAGATTTTAAGGTAAATGGAGTGGTATTGATAGCAAAAGTTCAAACATTCTGAAACTAATTTTTTCTGTAACAGAAGTCGTGAATTCACAGACATCACTTTACATCATTTTCCAATACAACATTTACAGTCCTCACCCTTTGGTATTGCTTTATAGACCTTTCAGCAACTAATGCAAAAATCTGCACAGGTGACAAAAGCTAGATAAGGTTTCTTTTAAAGGCACTGTTCTGTAGGGTTTTATGCATTTTTAACTGTCTGAAAGATGATTAATGGCATCTTAGTGTTCTCAAATAACATGTTATAGATAACAGAACAATAATATTTTATTCTTTCCTTATATAACTCTCTATATTTTAAGACATTTTAGTCTTTTTTCTTGATTTTTCACCAATTTTAAGAATAATTATTTTTATAACATACTGAGTAAAATACAATTAAATTTAAAATAATCCTAGAAAATTACATTACCTAGTGAATGGAAACAAAGCATGAAGTGATCTTCAGGTAGAGAAAAGGGATTGTTTTTTTGTGAATCACCAAATCAAACATATTTCCCACTTTCACAAATGGAAGTATCAATGCTGGAAATAATTAGAAATAATTACTTGGATTCATCAAGAAGGTATTTAGCTCTCCTGCCAAATTTTATTAGAAAGGGAATAGGGAATAGGGAGTGGTGGTAACTCAGAGGGGAGTTAATAGACTTTGGATTTATAGTAATGAAATGGGCAGAAATAATCTATCAGATTTTTGGGTTTAAGTTTGGGTTCTTTGCACCTCACTTCTGTGATCGTGCCATGAAATCTCGCTCTGCAGAGCACTGGGGTGCAGGTGGATGCCAGAATTCTGATTTTTCTGTTACAATCAAATATCACTTCGACAAACCTTCACTATCATTATTTCTTTTTTTATACAGAAAGCTGTAAGAACATGTGGTAAGAAAATAAGGATGGATTCTTTAATCTTCATCTGACAATATCTTTCTTTTGAATAAGCTGTTAACTCTGTGAAGAAAAATTATTCGAATATTCATAATATACAAAAGTTTTCTGATCAATGTATTTTTTATAAATAACCTCCACAGTCAATGTAAATTGTATTAACTCCCTGGAATGATACGAAATTCTGAACTTCAAAGAGATTACTTCTTTTTTCTCCAGCCATTAATTTCCTTTTTCTTTTTTTTAACTCGGTCTAATATTCTTCATGCCAGTGTTACAGCTCCATGTTCAGTAGGAACAAATTAGACTTTAGGAGTTTGTCCTGTAATATTTTCATTTGAGAGGATCAGTATTAGGTCCATTCATTGCTAATGACATTTTTTCATTAAAAACACTTCTGTAGTTGTATAATAACAATGGTGGACAGATGCTTTTTTCTTCCTTCCCTCTGGCTCTTGCTCTGGGGGGAAGTATTTGGTTATGCCTCCAGAAAGAGGCAGATTTCATGTAAATCCTGGTTCTGCCCTATCCCTGGAAGTGTCCAAGGGCAGGTTGGAGATAGATACAGATATATAGATATACAGATATATAGATATTCTCTCTGAAACAAGAAGTTCATAAGACAGGGACAAAGACATCAGAAAAAAAGACAGTAAACTTGAAGTACATTCCCTGAAGGAACACTCTTTGTGAAAATGCAATTTTCTTTATTGTTTTTAAGGTGCTGAAATTTAAGATGTAATAAAACATGAATACCAATTTGGAAGCATTAGTTGCTCCTGGCAACCTTGAGAATGCATTATGCTTCATTTTTCCTCTCCATCATCTCTGCAGAGGCTGAGCAAGGGAATGAATAACAGCACGTGCTTGCTGAACCAATATACACATCTGACCTCCTTTTCCCCTTCTCAGGAACCATAAATTATCATTAAAATTATGGCTGTAGGTATGATACTCCCAAGCAGTGCATCTCAGCTCAGGAAGAAATTCACCCTCATGCCACCGTTTGACATTATAAAGCAGTGCATTTCAGCCCCAAGGCAGCTGAGTGGATTTCCCAGAGGACAGCACTGTTTGCATTTTGAAAGGCTGGCATAAAGATTACCAAATTAATAAAATATTTTTAACATAAATCAGCATCAGTTTAAAGAAAACCCAGATTCCCTTGTGCAGAAGGGAGTAGAGCAAACTGCATATGATGGAAAGTGAAGGTGAGAAATTAATATTGAGCTGAGAGGGTGTCAAAATTACTTTTTAAACTAGACTTGAAAAGTTTACTTCATTTTTTTAATACAGCTATTTTTTCCTCTTCATCTTCCTGTAATACCACTCAGAGCTGCTGCAGCTGAGGAGTCAAGATATGTGGATGTCTGTAAACTTCAAGAAACACTTGTCAAGCCCCACTGCAACATCCAGTCATCAATTTAATTCACATTTCATTATTCATTAGATATTCAAAGAGAGCAACAGAGTGGAAAGAACTGGAAATCTGTATCAGACCCAAATATACCCATCCAAAAATTCACACCCAAGAGATTTCTCGACTGAGAAAGGAAAAAAATGAGGGGAGTTGTATTGCCGTTGATGGCTACAGGGTTCCTATACCATCCCATATATTTAGGGAGATTTGGGGAAGTTTCTCCTCACTCAGTGCACCAGAACATCTCACCTATGCTGTGTTGAGCAGCCTCCTCCTGCTCTGTGAGCTCTGTGCAGGCTGTCACACCTGGGACCACCTGCACTTAGGGGAGGTGCAGGCTCTGACTGTGGCAGGAAGATGGTTGGATTTCAGGGGTATCTCTTTAATGACTTTCAGCATCAAAGGCAAAAGCAAAACAGTGGGAAAGCAGAAGATTAAACACAGAGATGCATAAATCCTGACAAGGAGCACTTCAGGAAGATTCCTTCCAGTGCCTGAGGGAGCTGACAGGAAAGATGGAAAGAGACTTCCTACAAGGGATGGAGTGCCAGGACAAGGGGGAATGGATTCCCACTGCCACAGGGCAGGGTTAGATGGGATATGGGGAAGAAATTCCTCCCTGTGAGGGTGGGGAGGGCCTGGTACAGGGTGCCCAGAGAAGCTGTGGCTGCCCCTGGATCCCTGGAAGTGTCCAAGATCAGGCTGGACAGGGCTTGCAGGAAGCTGGGATAGAGGAAGGTGTCCCTGGTGGAAAATCCCTTCTAACCCAAACCAGTCTGGGATTTGTGATCCTATGGCAATGAAGACTCAAGACAGGACACTGGTGGGTGGGCCAGGGAAGGAGCTGCTCATGCAGGATCTTGGAGGGCTTCAGTCAGAATTTGCTCCTAAAAGAAAGGAAACAAGATCATCATAAGTTCCATGGGAAAAAAAAAAAAAAAAAGCAAACTTGAAGGATGTTTCAAGGGAATTGTGGGAATTGGTAGAATCTCTTATAGGAAAGGGCCAAACATGGAGGGCAGGAGGCACCAGGGTGCAAAGAACTTAGAAAAAATGAGAGGAGGGATGGTAAAGGTTTACTCTTGCAAGTAAACAACTTCAGCATGTAAAAATGGCCAAATTTGTGCAAGAAAGCACCTGGTTCCTGTTTGGCCATCTTTGGTGCAGGGATAGGATCCTGCTGGGACCATGGAACACACATCTGGGGAGAGCATGGGTGCACAGCTGTTCCCTGAGCCCCATGGTGTGGGGTGTGCTGGGGGGCTTTAGGCCTGATAACCTGACCAGTAAGGCCAGACTCAGCCACTGGGACTGCCCTTGTCCAGGTGATGGCACTTCCACACATGGAGCCCAGAAATCTGCAACTCATCCCTATTTCCACAAGGCAGGACTTGTGTCCTTCCCAGCAGGGAAGGAATAAACACACACCATACCCTCATCAGCAAGCACTGGGGAAAACAAAATAACTTTTTAATGATTTATTAAACCTTAAGTAACATAAATGAGAAACTTGTACACATGTTTGATTAAGACAGGAATAGGCACATCAATGTACTGCACAGATTTTGCTCTGCTCACTGGCTGATGAGACAGAGCTCTTAGCAGGAATTCCAGGGGAGACACCATCCTTACAACACTTCCAGTTCAATTTCTCAGGCGTGAAGGACCTGCAGTCTTAAAACTGTAACTTATGGGTTGCTATTGCAGATGAATTTCTGAATCTATTAAAGACTTGTGAAATACCAATCTGCATAAAGGGAAAAAAAAGGGATAGAAAAACATTGTAACAGCAGAAGTGATGCCAGTCCTTGTTATTCCTCTCAGCTGTGGCACTCATTTCTCCATCCATCTCTTTTCACTGCTGACACTTGAGAAAGGAAAAAACAAACAAACACCACCACCAAAAGAAAAAAGAACCTGCTAAATTTCATGTTTATTTAGTTTGCAGCAGCTCAAACAAAAGTTGAGCATTTGGAAGACAGTAGGAAATTATCCTAATACAGTTATCATCTGACTTTTATAACTTTGGATTTTCTTTTAAGGATCACTGAATGATACCTTGCACTACTGACCACTGACAACTTTTTTCCTAATCTTCCTTTTGCTGCTCACATCCCTTTAGAAGTCCTTTTTGTCACCTTTCACATCCCTTTCCATACCCAATTCCAGGCTTTAGCTTTTCTAACCCCATCCCTACATCCTCAAACTGGAGATCCCTTTGGGGTATCCAATGCAACTACTAAAATTAATTGCTGAAGCCTGAAAGCCTTGGAAGTTTTCAGTTTTTGCTCTTTTGTGAAAAAATAAAACAACCTTCTAAAATAAAGGGTATATCTTGAATGACTGGAGCTCTCTGTAAGGGCTCTCCCAATATGTCACTATATTTATAATCCCACCTTTAAATTTCCATTTAGGCAAGTAAAAATATTTTTTTAAGAATTACCTTGGAGAATGTCAGATTGTTTTCAGCCTCCTAGGAATCAGCTTCTTTTCTTTCACCACCATTATCAAAATAGATGATTTAAAATTTCAGTGACTGATCAAAGCCTGTCCTCATTCTTCCATCCAGCACACAGTTTTTCCTTTAAATCAATTATTTGCCCAGATCTGCTCACAGTGTAATACTTTTTCTGGTTTTAGCTAATTAGATTTTGCCAGGTCTTATGCATTTTCAGTTGTTCAATCTCTATCAATCACTTTAATTGGAGCAAAGAAGCAGCAGTTTGCATGAACTTGCTATTCAGTGTAGTCAGCTAGGCTGTCAAATAAGTTAGATTGTGCTTGTTTTCCATTTTATTTATTTATTTCAAGCAATATTGATGAAATTGCAAGGGCTGATATGATTTAGAGGTACTGTTTTGATGGAGGAGTTACAGGCAAATTAATGATTATTGCGAGGTAATGTGGAGCATAATTTTGCAAGTGTCAGCTACTTTTTAAACATCCAGAAACCAGTTTTTCCCCTTTATGTCTCCTGCCTGTATCCAAAAAACTGAAATTAGGCCTTTTTGTGCATTACATCTGTTTCTACTCATTTTCATGAAGCCTGACTGCAATCAGACTTTGCTGAAGTGCAACCCTGTTCTGAAAAGCAATACTCAGTCACTTGAACTTCAAAACCCTGTTGTACTACCCCACAGCACAAATTCTGCCTCTCTACCAGGGAAAAGAAACTGCCATTAATTATTACTGTAGCTCTCCATTCCCCAGGTCCTGGGAGTTAAAAGACAATAATTGCTGCTATGCAGCTAAATTAAAAGCGTTGTGCAAGCTTGGTATTGGCACCTTGCAGCTCAGTTATTTTCAGGGGTGGTTGTTTAAGGGGCTGGTTAAATTAATTCTCTACCAATTTCTCTTCATGGATTTGCCTCAGTGGCAAATTTAAACTTATTAAGTGCCTTTCCATTGCCAGTGTCCATTGAAAATGAACAATTAAAAAAATCTCAGGTTGACAAGGAGTTTCTGTGGGAAGCAGTCATGAACTATGTGCTCTTTAGCATTATCTATAAACAATATATTCCAGATAAAAAGCCTTCTCAAGGAAGAGATATCAACTATCCTCCTAGAAGGTACCACACTGCTGCTATATTGCACACTTCATTCAAGAACTATCTAGTGTTTGGGTAATTAAAGAATACATATCTCTTGCTGGCCAGATCAGTTCTGCAGCTAAAGATAAACAAGGTAAAATATTCTAAAGTCCTGAAATACTTGGGGAAATTTAGGAGAAACATATGGTGAAACAATCTGGCTGTATTAATTTCAAGAAGTCTTTCTCATAGACTAAATTATGTAATTCCCAATATATAGTCCTCTTCAAAATTAAAATGTTTGCCTGATGCATGAAGTTCAAACAGTCTTCAAACTTCCAGAGTCAAGTCCTGGGAAGTATATGAGTTAAAGTTTTTACTTACTGATTTTCACACTAAAAAACAACTCTGCTACCAAATCTTTTCTCCAAGATTAAAATTTCTCTAGAAATTAATAATCTAAAATTAGCCTGTTTCTGAACAAGTCCACCTACAGGAAAGTGTATTTATTTCTTGCTTCTAAAAGTTGAAGTAAAACTGTGTGTGAGGTTGATAACTATTTATTTATTAATTAATTAGTGGGAGCCACATGGGCAACTGAACATTTTTATCCAAAGTATTTCAATGTTTGGTGGTGAGGAGAAGTTATTTATCAATACAGTGATATTTGAAACTGTTTACTATTGTTTATTTCTATTATTGTTTATTATTAAAGAATCAGCCCAAGTACAGCTATGAAAGTTCTCTGGCACAGATCTACTCAGCTGTTGGCAACAAATATTTGCAGAGCCAGGAGTTGGAATCCATGGTCCTTGTGGGTCCCTTCCAGCTGGGGATATTCTGTGATTTCATCATTCTAGGAAATGCATTTCTGACACTGATTTCTAAACTGTGTTTGCAGATAAATCTGCATTATTTATGTTCAGACAGATGGAAAATACATGAAACACACCCAAACTCACTCATCTCTAATAAGTATTGTCCTTGGACAGAAATTAATGCAGGTTACTTTGTACTAATTGGATTGGTTTCAGGAACTGTGAAGTGGATTTTGCTCCTGTTCACTCTCTACAGATAATTCCCAGAATCTGCAATACTCATGTTCAGTCTGAGCAAATCCTACCAGGCTGGAGTAAGTATTAATACACAGAAATTATGGTGTGCAACCAATTATATTTCAATTAATTTCAAGTCTACCTATGTCTCTAATTAGTGGATAATATTTTGATATTATTTCTGTAATCATCCAAACAAAGCAGTCTGATAATACACAGCATTTTCTTGTTGGGAAGCTATATGGGCAGTTAATTACTTCAGCCCAAATTAATAAACCTGCTAAATGGCAAAATATCCTTAGATTCATACAATCAAGGAATTATGGAGTTGATAAGATTAAAAAAGATCAGTAAATCTCATCTTTGTCCAAATTCCCCATTCTCACTAAACTATGACACATTTGCTGGCTGTCAACATCCATCATTTTATTTGACCATCTGTAGCATTGGATAATTTACTTAATTTATCTGTTCTACAAAACTCCTTCATCTAAAAGAGGAGACAGGATTTGTAATGTTCATGTGAAAGATCAGGTGGATGGCAAAGCTGAGAAAAGTGACTGAGCTGGGCAATGACAAGGCAGGAGGGAGAGGAACCATTCCCTTTTTCCCAGGATGATCCCTGGGGATGGTGACACAGGCAGTTCAAGGCTAACAAGCCCCAGCTTTGGCAGTGGATTTATGGGAGCTGTGGGACCTTTTATCACACAACAGTGTGAGGTCAAATGTAAGGGAAAACTGAGCAGGAATATTGGAAAGCAAAGTACTGGAGGGCTAGGAGAGGTGTTTAATGACATGTTTTCTCTCCTGAACATCTTTGGTCAGAGGCTGGGATAACAATATACCCAGGGGAGTGTGTACCATTGCCTTTTTCTTGTGTTTTCCCTCTGAACCTGCTTTTGCCTACTTCTGAAAAATAAGATTCTGTCTAAATAACCACTGAGCTGCTGCTCTACAGGTACCCTGGTGTTTGTTAGGGAGTTTCAGTGTGAAACTCTTCAATTTATTCTGCAGAGCAGCATTTATTGCAGTAAGGCTCCATTCAGATTAGAGTAATTATTCCTGCCTTTACCCAAGAAAACTCAGCAATTCATCTTGACCAAGAGAAATCCACACATTTTGTAAAAAGTGGCTCTGTCAGAGCTCAAAGCCCTTACCTACAGCAAAATCCATGTTAATGTTGCAGAGCAATCTATATTTGCTTGTATGAATGCATCACCTATTGATTAGGGAAATTAATATGTCATGATGGAGGTGTTTAGAAAACTGATAGTAAAACTAGTTTTAAAATAAAAAAAAATTAAACTTCATTAAATTCCTTCATGGACAATAGACTTCCTAACCAGTTGTTTGTTCTTACACATTATTTGCCATTATCAGCTTTACAAATACAGAGCTTCTGGTCTTCAAAAATTGCTTTTAAATTATCTATAGGCACTGCTACCATAGAGAGTGTGCCATAGAAATGGTGGAGATGGACACAGTCCCCCAAGGTCCTTGGTCACTTGGTCACTTAGGCGTTGAGAGGTCTGTGAGGAAAGAAGTTGAAACCAACATGAACCTTTTATTTTCTTCAATATTTTTTGTTAGTTACATTTCTGATACTTTTATGTTTCTGCCCAAATCTCCTGAAGTGGAACCTCAGCTGTTCCTCATATTAGTTTGGTTTTCTGGCTTGACTAAACCTCCTTGTTGTCTCTTGAGGGCGAAGTTCTGCCCTTTTGCAGCCCCTTATGCTCATCTTTTCCTTAGCCTGGCAATTTTTATCACTTGCCTGTCTCTCATTTGTTGCAGTCTCGGTGATCACATTGCTCATTCTTCTGTGCCAGTGTGTCTGGATTTGCCAGCCCTGTTTACAGTCCCTGGTTACACTGTGTTACTACACTTATTATTTTGTTCTGAGCCCAAATATATTAATCATATTCTGTCTAATAACAATTTATTGGTGTCACATGCCTCTGCTTTGGCTGCATGGAGAATGACTTTTATAGCTGCAGTTGTTTGTTGCAGAGACCATCCTGAAATGATCCACAGGAGCAGTTTAAGTTCACATAATAAAATGAAATGTTTGAAAACCACATTTGTGCCAGAAACCCCCTAAGGCAGATTTCCAGCATAAAAACTGAGCTCCTGACACTCAGAGCTATCAGAGCCAGCTCTGGAAGTTTTGAGCATAATGTGAGCCAGTTCTGGCTTCTCTATCAACCACATGAAACACTTTTGTGTGTGGATACAGGGCAAATTCCAAATTAATTGAGGGAGGTATCAGTTGTTAATGCAGACACAACCTAACAGATACAAAGCTTGCAATTGTCCTTCTGTTAAAAGAGCACTGACTACCAATCTAATGAAATACTTCTCTATCATCCAGAAATAAAAGGTGACATTTTAATTCACTGATTGCAGTGTTTATAAGTCCCAAAAGTTGTAATTTTCATTGTTTATTCCTTCCAAAACAATCACTTTGCTACCCAGACAAAAACAGATGGAGAAACCTATCCAGAATTATTTAAACTGATCTGCAAGAATTTTGTTTGTTTGTTTGTTTTGCCATGCTGCTAGGTATGCCTGCTCTGCCAGGTACAAATAATCCGAATTTATTCCTTTAGCTGCTCTCTCAGGCCCCAGAACTTCATTATGGCTATAACCTCCAACTCTTACTATCGAAATTGTTTGGCTAATTCCTTTCTTAAGAAGTGGATGAAGATAAAGAAGCTCCTATCAGAGACTGTAATGGGATAGAGAGCTCCAGTCAGTGATGTCAGTGGCCAGGATTCTTGGAGGACAGGGGGAAGTGTACAGGGCTGCTCTGCTGTGAAATTATATTTAAGAAGAGGGAAAACACTTGCACAGGCAGTGAAGAGTGAAGGCAAGAAAGTGAGATACAAAATGTAGACATGAAGGTCAGAAAAGAAGGAGGGGGAGGAGATCTTTCAGGTGCTGGAGCAGAGTTACCCTGCATTTTTTGGAAGAGATCCCAGTGGAACAGATCCTCCCCCAGGATCTGTGGAAAGGACCCTGGCAAGAACTGAGCCCCACCCTGAGAACTGAGCAGGGTTATCCTGCAGGATTGCAGCTCCTGGACATGTACAGGAGGAAAGTGGGAGGAGGAAGGAGGGACAGAGGTGAATATCCTGGATCAACCAGAGCTCCCCATTCTCCATCTCTTCTCTGGTGTTTGGGGGGGAGGGTGCAGAGGAGCTGGGAATGAAAGTGGGCTTTTAATTTACTTCTCACTGCCCAGCCTTATTTTAATTGGCAATTAGTTGTATTAGTTTCCTCTAGATAAGTCAGTTTTGCCCATGTAGGTAATTGGTAAGTGATCTCCCTACTTTTATCTTGACCTAGGGGTTTTTCATCTTATTTTCTTGTCAAAGCTGAGAGATGGAGTGAAGGAGCAGCTGGATGGGTGTCTGGCAGCACAGCTAAAATTGGACAGGCATTTCAGGAGAAATAAAAGGCTCAGTTTGAGAGGCTGGAGGAAGTAAAACTTGGTCCCTGCAAAAGATTTCTGCTGTATATTTGAGAGAGGAAGGAAGGATTCCA
>VXBI01013280.1:116785-174497 GCA_013397375.1 Toxostoma redivivum | reverse complement strand
AAATTATTTAACCCCCAACAAAAACTCACAGTGTAAAAACTTCACAGGAATAAGAAATTAACGTTTTGAATCAATCTGGAGGATGAAAATATATGTACATAGAAGACCTGCAAGCTTTTATCTAAAGAGTGCTTAACTGAATACTGTCAGAATATGTATACTGTGTTGTATCTCTTTTGAGCTCTTAATTTAAAAGTAGATTTTGCGTTTTACTTCATCACTAATGCATATTACTTACAGAAAGTGTTGGAGTAATCTCATACATCTGTATTTCTAGTTGAAAATAATCTACACATATTTACCCTAATAATTTTTTCCTTTAAAACTCCTTAAATCCTCAACATTAATTATCTTTTGCATTTTCTTTCCTAAGCCTGATAATGATTCTGCTCAGTATTTACAAATCAATTTCTGCTTCTACTGGACATTTGTGTGGAGTGATACAGGGATGGTGACAAGAAGAAAAAAAGACAAAAGTTATTTATTATTATTTATTATAACTAAAAAGAAATGTAGAATCATAACAAATTAAATTCACTGAATAAAATCATATCATGTCTTTAAACAGTCTCAATGCTGTACTTGCCCCTTCAGATTCAACAGGGATTTCTTTTTTCTCTCAATGAGAGAAATATGTTAACTCAAAGGAAAACCAAATAAAATAAATTAAACATAAAATATAACCCATGGTGGAACTTTTTCTATCAGATGAACTAATATTAGCTTCTTTCTTTACACCATATTTATCTTGGGATAGTTAGAGTAATATTTAGCCCATTAGACCTGTTACAGCAATATAGCTCGATTGAAATGGGAATGATCTATCATGCTAGCATAAATTAGATCTGGAATATAGTCTTTATTTTTAGTTTTCTGTAGATACTTCTCACAAGGCTAAAGAGGCTAGAAAAAAAGTTATTTTGGTGCGTTTTGTAGTTTCTGAAAAAAAAACCAAAAAAACCAAAAAACAAAAAAAATTCCCCCCCCCCCCCCAAAAAAAAAAAACAGTTAAACCAACCTGAAGAGTTTTGCACACAGTCATGCACAGTCATGACTATCGTATCAGGGAGCCACCACCTCAGTTTAAAATTCATTCATTATTTACAAAACTGTTATCTTGCTTTCTTCTGTTCGCTGGGTGAGGAAGCTAATCAAAATCTCACAGCTTTTGCCATCACTCAAGGACTCCTGGACAGAAAGTAATCTAAAGCTTTGGAATGTTAGAAGCCAAAAGTTGGACAGCTCAGGAATCATTTCACAAAGGATGGAACAAATCTCCCTCTGAATCACATGGTTTATATTTATGACAGGTCAAATATTCAGTTTATTTAGACAACCAGACCATTAATGTGGAAATACAAAAAAGTAAAAGCTAACTTCAGCAAGCATTTTTCTTCAAGAGGACCTTTCAACATGATGTGCATCTAATGACTGTGAATAAATTTCAATCAGGAAAGCACTCCTTATAAATCTCGATTAGATTGCTTGTATGATTGAGGACTCTCATGCAAATATCTACCAGGCTCCAAAATATAGGGTGGAATTTGAAGTGTGGAATAAATAAATGCATATTCTTCACTAAGTGTTCAGTATGTGTATTCTAACAGTTTATTCTTGATCTTGATTTTAAATAAATAAAATTTAAACCTGGGGAAGGATTTTTAATTTTACATCCTGGCCTAGTCAGTCCATCAGTCACCAGGTACAATTTGCATATTATATGTCTACTTGAATAAGCTGTGCATTAAGTACATAAATTTTTCATGGGCATTTTGGCCATAAGAATGACAAGCTGCAGTGAAAGCAAAGAAAGAAATAGCTGAAAGTGAAGATTTTTGTTTACCATTTCCTTCACTGCAGAACTGAAAATATTCTTGAACAAAAAGTACCCAATGCATTCAGACTGAAAACTGTGCTGCTGTATAGTAATACATAAAATAGAATAGAATGGAATTTCTGTGTGAGATTTTAAAAACAGCTAAAAAGGACTGAAAGTTAGGAAGAATTAAGTGCTTAACTTACACTTCTTCAGAAGTAATTTGCTTTAAGGTAAATATCTAGCTTGAAATTATGTTGAGAACTTAAGTTACAGTTTTCTCAGCAGCTATCTACAGTGAAAGAGGTAGCTTGAGATGGCTGCAAAAGTTGGATGGATATCCAAAATATTTCTGGTATCGTTACTATGTAATTTTAACAAAGAGTTCAGGGAAACTTTAGTGTCTATTAAAAGTTCTACATTATTGTTTGTTATTCCCATATGCTACCAGCACTATTAAATTTACTATAATATTAGTATCACCCTTAGTGTATCTTCTGTCTTGATAAGTTTGATATGTCTGTATGTATATTTGATATGTATACAATCAAACTAAAATGTAGAAATTAAATAATTTCTACAGTGTGCAGGGCTCACAGAATATTACAGAGGATTTTGCTTCACTTTGGTAATAGAAATGAAATAATTCAAAACCTCTGAATGATAGGTTGCAATCATAATATACAATAGAATATTAAACTGAAATTGAGGACAAAATAATGTATTTTCTCTATAGTAACAGCCTCATCACAAAGAGAAAATAACTTGTCCATTTTTCTGAAAAAGCCACCAAGAGAGAACTTTGAAAAAAGGTTGCCTTCTGAAAACCCCAAAGATCTGCAAGCAGAATCATCTTTGGTGGTTACTGATGAATATTAGAAATATTAAATTCCCTGTTTCTAAAAATTCCAAAGATTACTTTGTTTCTAACCAAAAACTAGGTAACTGTTGTGTTGTGCCCTTTTGGATCTGTTCCGAATGAGTTTCCAAGATTTCTTAAAATATCAAGGGTATGAGGTAAAACCAGATTTAAGATTAAGTGACAGCAAGACAAAGTTTGTTGGCAAGATTCACTCTACTACTCACAAGAGAGTCAAGGTATGCCAAGGAAAAACAAGCAACAACACCAAACAAAATCCAGACAATCAAAACAGAAATGCATTGAGAACTATTTTGGGGGTGTATGTGTATGTGTGTGTGTTCAGGTGCGTTGTGAGACAAAAAGACAGTGAGGGCAAGGATAAAAAAATATGACCCTAAAGTTTAATTATACTCAAACTTTACAGTATTTTAACTTAACTTACACCTTAAACCTAATAATTTAACAAAGGAACAACACTTACAGCTAACTTAACTTCTACCCTAATTTATAACTTAACTGTAACAATTTAACAGACAAATAACACTTATTAGCATTTAACTAAACTTACAACTTTGAAGTAATACTTACCTGCTTAATGACTAAACACCACTTAGCAGCATTTAAGTAAGATTAAGTCTTAAATAACAAGCTTACTTAGAGGCCTAACTTACTTAGACATCTAAGATACTGGCCATCTAAGAAAGCAGCATTTCTGCCAGATTTGCTGTAGCATACGCGCATGTGCATGCACAGACACATAAAGAGTCAGTGTAAGAAAGGTACCTGTGAAAAATTCCCCTGAAGGTCAGTGAAATACTCACTTTGGATGCCTTTGCATCTCCCAGTAGGCAAAGGGCTGGGCCTGAAGGAGTGAGGGTATCAGCCCAGGGCTTGTCATTGTTGGGTGATCCTGAGTCCAGCGAATGTGAGCGTTCGAGGGTTTGCTGGCTCTGAGGGACCTGCCGGTCTCCTGCCGGCTCCAGGAGAGCTCCGAGGGCCCCGTTTCGGACTGCTGTTGATAGGGTCACAAGAGAGGCTTTAGTCATAGCCCTGCTTCATCCTAGCCACAGTTTGGGCTGGTGCTTTCTTTGAAAGAGTGAGAACATGAATGTTATGCCATTTAGGCAGGGCAAATATTTTCCAAGGCTGTTCATAAGGAGAACAGGAGCTCCTGGGACAGCAATTTCTGGGATTAGACAGTGTTTCTGATAAGCTCTGGAAAATCTGAGCCCAGGTTCTGTTTGTCAAGGCCAAGGCCTAAGGAGATCGCAACATGGCCAGAAAGTGTGTGTGTGGGGGTGGAAATGTACTGCCATGGGGTCTTTTAACCATTTTAACCATTTTATCAGTGCAATATATAAACATAACAGTGCAATATAGAACCATGAACAGTGCAACTTACCAACAGACAGTGCAATACAACATTTTAGCATTATTTATTACTGTATGTTTTAACCAAAATACTTACT
Source organism: Toxostoma redivivum (assembly GCA_013397375.1). NCBI lineage: Eukaryota > Metazoa > Chordata > Aves > Passeriformes > Mimidae > Toxostoma > Toxostoma redivivum. Next base: position 170,350 of record VXBI01013280.1, on the reverse strand, counting down.
GTTCCCTTATTTGTTTATTTGTCTGTCTGTTTATTAAAATCCTTGACTGTGAAAAAAACATGCTTCATGAGACAAGTTTTGAATGGAGAATTGTATGTGACTTGGGCATATAACTGTCTCCAAATGCTGTGAGCTCACCGGGTGTATTTGTTTTTTCCAAATACCTGGTGAGGCACTGACATGCGTTTTCTTAGATGAATGTTTTTTACGAACAGTTCTATCAATGGTCCGTCATCTCAGTATGACTGGCAGCACTGCAGTTAGGGATTATTGTCTCTTGAGTGTTGATATTCTGCTTCTTGAGTCTCAATGTCTTCTACACAGAAATTTATTTCTTGTGGTATCTGTTGTCACATTACTTCCCTTTTGTTTCCTTTCCTTTCTGTCTCTTTTGATTGTCTTCCTTTGGACCTGTTTCTATAACATGTATCACCATGATGTCTATGACCTTTACTGACATTAATGCATTTTCATTTACTGTAAGACTTTCCTGAGCACAGTTAGTCATGTAATGTCATGGTAGTAACCACATAAGGGAGGGAGGGGAGCAATAAAAGACGTATAAATCCTGAATTTGCTCCACTGAAACAGGACAGATTGAAATTTCAGTGTGATGAATGTTCCTTATGTTTCTATGTAGCTGGAGTTCACATCTATGTGCCAAACAGATGAAGTATTTAAAAAAGTCACTTTTTGGACAGATCTTGTTTTGGGTGGGGTTTCTTTTATTACTTGTTTGCTTTCTAGCAGTTTATTTCCATCTCCCTATTCCTTATTTTCAACTGGAAGTAGCCTAACCATTTTGCAACACAGAGAGTTTACTCTCTGTTTGATGACAGTTATCACAGTTCTACATAAGACTTGTGAGATTCAGAACAGCTCTTTTCTTTGGATATATTTCTTTCTATTTCAGATGATTTTTCCAAAACATATATGAATTAATTTAAAAATAAGACTCTCATATTTTATTTTCTGACTGGAAAAGAAAGCTTTAAAGACATACCCTGAAAGCAAACACATATTTTTTTTTTAAGTCAGACTCATAGCATGTATGTCAGAAAATTAGCTTTATTTTGTTTTCTGCTTTTTAGTCTCACATGGAAACAAAGTGACCCAAATCATCTGGAGGAGAATTGAAGGCACTGCACAAAGAAAAAATCCAGTTTATATTGCAGTGTAATTGTTTCCTGCCCTTCTGTGATTGTTTTGAGGGAACTAAGGGGTTGAATTTTAAAGTATTAGGTAAATCTCATGTTACATTCTCATTACAGTATTAGCTCTCCTGTCAGTTACTATTCACCCAGCATGTGTTACCGGTAAATAGAGATTGTGAGAACAGATTAGGAGTAATGAGAGTTATTGCTATTAGGGAGCCAATGAAATATGGTTCTATAAACATTTTATGGGCTTTCTTTGCATTTAATTTTTCTCATACGGTTACATTCTTCAGTTTTAGGGCATTGCCACTTGTGGCAATAGACTTGACCAAAGAAACTTGAATAACAGAATGACACCTTTTAGGGTACCTTTACATATTAGAATAATTTTCCTGCTTCTAAAATGTTGTGTTCTAATACCCAGACACTGCCTTCTTTAGAGAATGTCTGTTCATTCATACTGACAAATTAATTTTAGAGAGCAAATGTTACAAAACATTTTTTAAAAAAATAAAATAGTTTTTATCTTAAAATGTTAAAATTTATTTAATTGACTAGAAGTTTTGGATAATTTTGAGAAACAAACATCTACTCTGGCTTACCAAGGTTGGTAAGGTTTATTTTAGCAAAATGGAAAATATGATCAAGCTGCCAGCAGATTTCACAAGTTATGAGTAGAGAGGATCAAGTACTTCTTCTCTGTGTGTTTCTTTTGAAAATAAACATCCTTTTTGTGTCTTGTCAAATGCAACTGGCCCTCACCATGGCTGATAGAGCCCTCCAACGATGGATGGAAATAATGTATATGCAATATCCACCATAAGAGCAATAAAGAAATAGAGTTTAATGATTGAAAGTGCTTTATTTTATCCTGTTCCCAGAATTCAGAATGTTCAAAAATCACAAGTAGAGGTACAAGGCCTGCCCACCTGAAATTTAATTGGATACAGGATTCAAAGAAAATTCAGGAGCAAGTAAAATATGGACAATAAATAAGCCTAGCAAAATCCTCACCAAGGTGTATTGCTTGGGAGAACTGTTATGTACTTTCTGTGTGTTGTGATGCCCAGATTAGTGCAAAATTTTTTGCATGACACTCTGGAAAAACATTGCTATTCCAAGGCTCATAGAAACAGGGAAACATAGGCCAGAAAGTTATAAAGCCCTTGGCCAGCTATTGTCGATTTTGTTGTTTTCCAATGACCAAAAGTACATAGTCTTCTGCTGTTAGTGTTATATCAACAATGAATATTTCATGTTCTTACTTTGTATAATATTCTTTGCTTAAACCTCCAATGCATTGTGCTGCCCCCTTCATGTCATTATAAAAACAGGATAAAGATTTTAATGAGATTTATAAAGTTCAGGTGAGAGTGTGCATCCGTTCTTCCTAGGGTAAGAGCTTCTCCTGGATTTGCCTTAAACATGTATGTCAAGATAGCTTTGTTCATCATGGAAACTGAGTGGAGAACACTCTTTTGGCTAAACATATTTGTACTGAATAAAACAGAGACAACCAGCTTTGTTCAGGCTTAGGAACTTGCTCATCTGGTAAGAACAATCCAACGGTTTGGCTTTGGCACAGGACTAATGTCAGAAGCTGCTAAAGAGGAAGAGCATGTAGAACATCCAAAATTAATACTCTAAGGTTAAATTCATTATAAAATTACTAGGTATGTGTACCCTTGACTTCCTGTAGTTTTTTTGTTTCAATAATGATAGGTACATTTTTTGAAATTCATGCAATACTCTTCTTTGTCAGCTTTTGTGCTTTGAATATAATTTCATAATTGGCAGTATTATAAGAAAAGTTGTTAAGTGTGTATGGCACTCTTTATAAAAAAAAATGCAAAGTTGTAAGTTTAGACATTCAAATATACATTTAAAAGCTTATTTCTTTCAAACAGCAATATCAACTTTGCTGCAATATGGATGTGCTCTGTATTTTAAGTGTTTCAATCCTAGTTTCAGAGGTATACTGCATATCTTTAAATTAAAAAAAAAAAGAATACATGGATTCCTGAGATGCCTGTCAAAAATGGGTTCAGTAACAGAAAAGAAGAAAATTTACCAATTGTTTCATGCAGCAATTCCTTTTGTGTTAGACTGATGAGATTTCTGAAGAAAGACAAGAAAGAGCCACCTAGGTCATTTGGATAACTTAAGATTCTTTCAGCAATATCTTACATCGTATGAGAATGGGATGATACAGATAATACCCCATATCTTAACTCCTAAAATGCTCTTCTGGCATGAACAGCAAAGACTAAATTATTATTTGATGAAATTCAATGTTTCAGGAATTCTTTGTGCATAAACATTACACAGAGTCTTTTTTCTAGGGCATATTGGAATTTGAAAATAACAGAACTTCCAAGGATATGAATCTTTTTCTTCTATTCTCTAAAAAACCCACATCTCACGAGTTTTTGCAATAGGTAGTGTTTTAATTATAACAGTTTATAAACCACTGAATAGAAATGTTAGACTACATGAAATCTAAAAGTACCTAGTTCTTTAGAAAATGAAATTAAAACATATTACTTAAAGATAGGCCTATTCTAAGTTGTTCCATGGAGGAAAATATATGCACTAATGACAATTACAAAAGCATGAGCTCAAAGTTTTCTGTGATGAAGAGTATGTTTTTAAAGTATCTTAGACAATTTGTTCACATCTTTCTTCCATTCAGATAAACTACCATATTTTATAATGTTAAATAAATTATATAGCCATTAAACTCCTTTAAAAAGTCTTTAAGGAGAAACTTGCAATATAACTAAGATGAAAAAAGAAATCTAACAATCATGATGACAACTCTCAGCAGATCACAAGCTATATTTTCAGAAAGGATTACAGAATAAAATATAGACTGCAGTTAATATTTCAGAAAGTATGTGCTTGTGATAAATCTGGAAATGTTCCACCTATATTTTCCAACTAAAACAAAGTATAGACTTCAACTGAAGAGCTGTTGCATCTGAAAATGGAAGGGATTATTTATTATTGTTTTGTGACCAGACTCTATAGTAATGAACTCTGTAGCTTATATATGTGTTTTAATGTCTCTCACTCCCATATTGAAAGGTGGGAATAAAATTCTCCTTAAAACTTTTTTTGTTTAAGTGAAAATTAAATATGCAAATGTTAATATAAAACTTATAGCTGAAGTGTGATAAAGCTCAGAGGTGATATGAAAAGATAGCTACACTACTTACATTACTTTGGTATGCATAGATTTTTCTACCTCTTTTTTTTAAATAAAAAAGCTATGATATTTCTTACAGAAGAAATATGTATTTTCAGCTCAAGATGACAGATGTAGAGTCTGCTAGTTTACATTCACTGGTGCTTCTTTTATTACTCTGACCTGCATGGACTCCATTTGTAGGTCTTTCCTCATATTTCACTTTGTATTTAGAAGATAATCAAAGGAAATTATAGTGGAACCCATAGAGGTGGATCCTCCACCCTGATGACTTGAATTTATTCAAGTGTAATTTTGTAGACACTGTTTTGGCAGGACAGGGAAATCAGGTTCACTGATTTCTATTTGGTTTCCATTAGAAACCTGAAATCTTNGTATTTGTTTTTTCCAAATACCTGGTGAGGCACTGACATGCGTTTTCTTAGATGAATGTTTTTTACGAACAGTTCTATCAATGGTCCGTCATCTCAGTATGACTGGCAGCACTGCAGTTAGGGATTATTGTCTCTTGAGTGTTGATATTCTGCTTCTTGAGTCTCAATGTCTTCTACACAGAAATTTATTTCTTGTGGTATCTGTTGTCACATTACTTCCCTTTTGTTTCCTTTCCTTTCTGTCTCTTTTGATTGTCTTCCTTTGGACCTGTTTCTATAACATGTATCACCATGATGTCTATGACCTTTACTGACATTAATGCATTTTCATTTACTGTAAGACTTTCCTGAGCACAGTTAGTCATGTAATGTCATGGTAGTAACCACATAAGGGAGGGAGGGGAGCAATAAAAGACGTATAAATCCTGAATTTGCCCCACTGAAACAGGACAGATTGAAATTTCAGTGTGATGAATGTTCCTTATGTTTCTATGTAGCTGGAGTTCACATCTATGTGCCAAACAGATGAAGTATTTAAAAAAGTCACTTTTTGGACAGATCTTGTTTTGGGTGGGGTTTCTTTTATTACTTGTTTGCTTTCTAGCAGTTTATTTCCATCTCCCTATTCCTTATTTTCAACTGGAAGTAGCCTAACCATTTTGCAACACAGAGAGTTTACTCTCTGTTTGATGACAGTTATCACAGTTCTACATAAGACTTGTGAGATTCAGAACAGCTCTTTTCTTTGGATATATTTCTTTCTATTTCAGATGATTTTTCCAAAACATATATGAATTAATTTAAAAATAAGACTCTCATATTTTATTTTCTGACTGGAAAAGAAAGCTTTAAAGACATACCCTGAAAGCAAACACATATTTTTTTTTTAAGTCAGACTCATAGCATGTATGTCAGAAAATTAGCTTTATTTTGTTTTCTGCTTTTTAGTCTCACATGGAAACAAAGTGACCCAAATCATCTGGAGGAGAATTGAAGGCACTGCACAAAGAAAAAATCCAGTTTATATTGCAGTGTAATTGTTTTCTGCCCTTCTGTGATTGTTTTGAGGGAACTAAGGGGTTGAATTTTAAAGTATTAGGTAAATCTCATGTTACATTCTCATTACAGTATTAGCTCTCCTGTCAGTTACTATTCACCCAGCATGTGTTACCGGTAAATAGAGATTGTGAGAACAGATTAGGAGTAATGAGAGTTATTGCTATTAGGGAGCCAATGAAATATGGTTCTATAAACATTTTATGGGCTTTCTTTGCATTTAATTTTTCTCATACGGTTACATTCTTCAGTTTTAGGGCATTGCCACTTGTGGCAATAGACTTGACCAAAGAAACTTGAATAACAGAATGACACCTTTTAGGGTACCTTTACATATTAGAATAATTTTCCTGCTTCTAAAATGTTGTGTTCTAATACCCAGACACTGCCTTCTTTAGAGAATGTCTGTTCATTCATACTGACAAATTAATTTTAGAGAGCAAATGTTACAAAACATTTTTTAAAAAAATAAAATAGTTTTTATCTTAAAATGTTAAAATTTATTTAATTGACTAGAAGTTTTGGATAATTTTGAGAAACAAACATCTACTCTGGCTTACCAAGGTTGGTAAGGTTTATTTTAGCAAAATGGAAAATATGATCAAGCTGCCAGCAGATTTCACAAGTTATGAGTAGAGAGGATCAAGTACTTCTTCTCTGTGTGTTTCTTTTGAAAATAAACATCCTTTTTGTGTCTTGTCAAATGCAACTGGCCCTCACCATGGCTGATAGAGCCCTCCAACGATGGATGGAAATAATGTATATGCAATATCCACCATAAGAGCAATAAAGAAATAGAGTTTAATGATTGAAAGTGCTTTATTTTATCCTGTTCCCAGAATTCAGAATGTTCAAAAATCACAAGTAGAGGTACAAGGCCTGCCCACCTGAAATTTAATTGGATACAGGATTCAAAGAAAATTCAGGAGCAAGTAAAATATGGACAATAAATAAGCCTAGCAAAATCCTCACCAAGGTGTATTGCTTGGGAGAACTGTTATGTACTTTCTGTGTGTTGTGATGCCCAGATTAGTGCAAAATTTTTTGCATGACACTCTGGAAAAACATTGCTATTCCAAGGCTCATAGAAACAGGGAAACATAGGCCAGAAAGTTATAAAGCCCTTGGCCAGCTATTGTCGATTTTGTTGTTTTCCAATGACCAAAAGTACATAGTCTTCTGCTGTTAGTGTTATATCAACAATGAATATTTCATGTTCTTACTTTGTATAATATTCTTTGCTTAAACCTCCAATGCATTGTGCTGCCCCCTTCATGTCATTATAAAAACAGGATAAAGATTTTAATGAGATTTATAAAGTTCAGGTGAGAGTGTGCATCCGTTCTTCCTAGGGTAAGAGCTTCTCCTGGATTTGCCTTAAACATGTATGTCAAGATAGCTTTGTTCATCATGGAAACTGAGTGGAGAACACTCTTTTGGCTAAACATATTTGTACTGAATAAAACAGAGACAACCAGCTTTGTTCAGGCTTAGGAACTTGCTCATCTGGTAAGAACAATCCAACGGTTTGGCTTTGGCACAGGACTAATGTCAGAAGCTGCTAAAGAGGAAGAGCATGTAGAACATCCAAAATTAATACTCTAAGGTTAAATTCATTATAAAATTACTAGGTATGTGTACCCTTGACTTCCTGTAGTTTTTTTGTTTCAATAATGATAGGTACATTTTTTGAAATTCATGCAATACTCTTCTTTGTCAGCTTTTGTGCTTTGAATATAATTTCATAATTGGCAGTATTATAAGAAAAGTTGTTAAGTGTGTATGGCACTCTTTATAAAAAAAAATGCAAAGTTGTAAGTTTAGACATTCAAATATACATTTAAAAGCTTATTTCTTTCAAACAGCAATATCAACTTTGCTGCAATATGGATGTGCTCTGTATTTTAAGTGTTTCAATCCTAGTTTCAGAGGTATACTGCATATCTTTAAATTAAAAAAAAAAAGAATACATGGATTCCTGAGATGCCTGTCAAAAATGGGTTCAGTAACAGAAAAGAAGAAAATTTACCAATTGTTTCATGCAGCAATTCCTTTTGTGTTAGACTGATGAGATTTCTGAAGAAAGACAAGAAAGAGCCACCTAGGTCATTTGGATAACTTAAGATTCTTTCAGCAATATCTTACATCGTATGAGAATGGGATGATACAGATAATACCCCATATCTTAACTCCTAAAATGCTCTTCTGGCATGAACAGCAAAGACTAAATTATTATTTGATGAAATTCAATGTTTCAGGAATTCTTTGTGCATAAACATTACACAGAGTCTTTTTTCTAGGGCATATTGGAATTTGAAAATAACAGAACTTCCAAGGATATGAATCTTTTTCTTCTATTCTCTAAAAAACCCACATCTCACGAGCTTTAGCAATAGGTAGTGTTTTAATTATAACAGTTTATAAACCACTGAATAGAAATGTTAGACTACATGAAATCTAAAAGTACCTAGTTCTTTAGAAAATGAAATTAAAACATATTACTTAAAGATAGGCCTATTCTAAGTTGTTCCATGGAGGAAAATATATGCACTAATGACAATTACAAAAGCATGAGCTCAAAGTTTTCTGTGATGAAGAGTATGTTTTTAAAGTATCTTAGACAATTTGTTCACATCTTTCTTCCATTCAGATAAACTACCATATTTTATAATGTTAAATAAATTATATAGCCATTAAACTCCTTTAAAAAGTCTTTAAGGAGAAACTTGCAATATAACTAAGATGAAAAAAGAAATCTAACAATCATGATGACAACTCTCAGCAGATCACAAGCTATATTTTCAGAAAGGATTACAGAATAAAATATAGACTGCAGTTAATATTTCAGAAAGTATGTGCTTGTGATAAATCTGGAAATGTTCCACCTATATTTTCCAACTAAAACAAAGTATAGACTTCAACTGAAGAGCTGTTGCATCTGAAAATGGAAGGGATTATTTATTATTGTTTTGTGACCAGACTCTATAGTAATGAACTCTGTAGCTTATATATGTGTTTTAATGTCTCTCACTCCCATATTGAAAGGTGGGAATAAAATTCTCCTTAAAACTTTTTTTGTTTAAGTGAAAATTAAATATGCAAATGTTAATATAAAACTTATAGCTGAAGTGTGATAAAGCTCAGAGGTGATATGAAAAGATAGCTACACTACTTACATTACTTTGGTATGCATAGATTTTTCTACCTCTTTTTTTTAAATAAAAAAGCTATGATATTTCTTACAGAAGAAATATGTGTTTTCAGCTCAAGATGACAGATGTAGAGTCTGCTAGTTTACATTCACTGGTGCTTCTTTTATTACTCTGACCTGCATGGACTCCATTTGTAGGTCTTTCCTCATATTTCACTTTGTATTTAGAAGATAATCAAAGGAAATTATAGTGGAACCCATAGAGGTGGATCCTCCACCCTGATGACTTGAATTTATTCAAGTGTAATTTTGTAGACACTGTTTTGGCAGGACAGGGAAATCAGGTTCACTGATTTCTATTTGGTTTCCATTAGAAACCTGAAATCTTTCCCTGGTGCTAGAAAATCAGCCTAGGTATCTTCTCATTCAGTTCCAATCCACTATCACATTTGCAAGTCAGAAAAGCTCTCTGAAATGAATGATGAATGAATTGTTTTCTGTCAATCATATAAGCTGGCTGTGAAACCCAGTATGTATATATTTATATCTCAGTCCTTCACAGTTAACTTCCATAAAATATAGGAAAAATAAAGAACCCAAAGATTTTTGATAATCTATGGGACAACCAAAAGAATGAAGTTATTATAAAATGTTTTTATTTAAAAACATCAATCTAATTAAGAAGTTAATCATAATCTGAGCTTCAATATTGAAGAAGCCTTTTTCAATTGAGACCCAGTGATTTCACAGCAGAGTGGGGATAGATGTGGGAACAGAGCAAGGCTTCTCCACTAATCCTTCATCTCAGGAGTTCAACTGTCTGTACTCCAAACCCCTTTTTGTTAAAGCATGGTCATATGTCCATGGCTCAGTTTTATTGTAAAAATTGTTTACTGAAAAAAAATATATAAGAGTAGATAAGCTACACCATTCAATATAAGAAAAGAAAAACCACAGAAGTGTAATTGCTAAGTTGAGAATTGTTAGCAGATGGATTCACAAGGTAAATACTAGCATAAGAAGAAGCAAACTCCTAAGAAGAAAAACAGTGAATCAAAAAAGACCAAGATAGCAACATGAAAGATCAATCCAGTACAAGGAAAATCAACTCTTCCTATCCTGAATGACAACTGACAACCCTACCCAGCCTCATCACCTGTCTCACTGGGTAAGTGGAGCTTATTAATGTCTTCCTTACTGACATGCTGAAGTCTCAGCAAGCTACTCTGTTTACCAAAAATACCTGATATGTTTGCTTGAGTTATTTAGATCCTGCCTGTAGTGTCTCTTCACTAATGTCAGAAGACCCATAACTAAAGTGACCTGTGAGGGTGGACAAAAAAGGGCTAAGAATTCCTCTCAGTATGTGTTCTGATGGGAAACAGTGAGAGAGGGAGAAGAATGTGGGCAAATTTATTACATACTTTGAAGCCTGGCCTGGGAAACTGGTATAAATAAAACTCTAGAAGCTGACTGTAAAATGTCCTGCTGCTGTATATTTTTGGTTTTCATGCAGCTTCTTCTTCTTTATTGACTGGTTGATAGGAAAAGAACTCACTGCTTTAAGTATGTCTTGGTACCACATTTGTTCAAATTTCTATGTGAGTCTTTTTGTTACCTTTTCTTCCAGGCCTTTTTCACTTTTGTTCCTTTGTTCACAAATAGCCTTTAACTCTCTCTGAACAAAGTAAGTATTCCATGCTTCCCTCTCACTCCCTTCTCTTCTGTAATGTAATCAAACATTCTTTGTGTGGCTTTGTTCATAGCAGGGTTTCACAAAATTATTCAAAATTGATGATAGTTTGAAGAAGGATTGAATGCACTCTACATTTAGCTTCCTTTGTCTGTGTGAAGTCTTGCACAAGTACTATCATTTCCTTTTATCATTTCATCAGAAATACACTCAGTACAAGATAAAATTTTCTCCATTAACAATAGTGCATGAATTGTTTTCTCCTTTTTTCTTTTTCCTTTTGTAGATTATATATTATAGTTTAATTTTGGGATTTTTTTGAAACAAAAATATTAATTTTATTAGATTTCTTGGTTTATTCTATAGTTAAGACTAGTATCTAATTATCTTTTTAAGTTAAGTAGTTTTCATGCAGTACTAATAAATCACAAAGCCATATGCTTTTAAAACATTGCATTTTATAAAAAACAATAAGCATAAGCAGTGAGTCACATCCAGCAGTAATTTTTAATTTTCTTTTCCTATTCTCACAATGAATAAATTTATAATGTGTCACGTGGGGAGATTTGGTTTTGTTCTTTCAACAGGTATTTGAAAACTTTTACAATATGGGTGAGGTGGAAGCCAAATCCCTGGGGTCAGGAGGTCCTTTATGAAGAGCTAGGTTTCCTTTGCATTAGGGTATTTATGCTGAAGCTTTAGAAATTGTAAGTGGGTTTTTTCACTTTAAATTCTGCTTCAAAGCTATGACCTATCTTCCATCCAGCTCCTAAATACAAATCATGGCATATTTCCTACAAATATGCTTCTTTTTTTTTTTTAAGTAAATTTTATTTTCATTGCTCATGCTAGTAGATCCATTATTAGCTACAAATTTTAGTAGTTTGTTTGTTGTTCGCTTTCCTTCTCAAAACACTTTAATAACTAGATTATCAAATCACAAAAAAAAAATGCTACTACAGCTTGAAACCTTTCATTCGAAAATTTGAAGTTTTATATGTAGGCATTTTAGAAAATGTAATAACTTTTTTATACATTAAGTGTTTACAGACGTGAAACTAAAAGGAGGCCTAACTGTGGATGATAGGAACTTGTTAAAAGCATACATAATTGCTAATTTTATTAGGAAATTATTTTAAAAGTTTACAAGAACAAAAAGAATAATATACCTAAATTTTTATTTTAGATGAAGAGTAGTAAATGGAGCAACTCTATGGAAAACAGGACAGGAGAAAATATGACTCCAGATCCTTTTTATCAGATTAGAAATAACTTCACAAGAATATATATGCATGACCACAACTAGTCAAATGCAAAAATTATGTTCTAAATGACTCACGTGTGGGATGGCTGCACCGTTTTTACATTTTGGAGCAAGATCTTACTTACCATATTTATCTTGATACTTAACTATCAACCGTTTTTTTGCTTTGTTTTGTAGAAAAAATCAAAGGGTGCAAACTTGGTTAGGTCTGAATTGAACTAACTGAAACTAAGTAGTGCACCATAAGGCAACTGGCCTGAATAACTGAAATTATTACTAATTATCACTAATATCTTTCAGGTCACAATAATAAAACTTGCTTATATCCTATCTTTCTCTTCTCTCCATCCCCCTGATGGGAAGTATCTGCAGCAGGAAAAATGACAGGTGCCCTAGAAGTTACCATCGCTGCTTTGACTTTTGGATACATTTGTTGAGGCAAATATCATAGCCTTTCCAAAGATTTTTTTCAGCCACCTGGTAAAAGTGTTTGTTTCTACTTTCCCTATAGCTGCCTGTCAGTGTATTTGGTTATCTTGACTAGGAAATAAGTAAAATAGAACTTGATGTTGGCTGGTTCATTCATTCTCTTTTCTCTTTCCTCTTTTCATCTCTAGTGAGAAAGAAAATATATTGAGAAGTTTAAAAATTTTACAATTATTTATAGTAGCATCTTCTATTAAAATAAAAGAAAAATCCAAATCACAAACCAAACAAAAAAGCCTTAGTATTTTTACCAGTCTTAACTTACTGTGTTGGTGATTTCAATGGAAAATTCTTCCTGTTGGATAATACTGATTTAATGAGTCCTGCATATCAGTAAGAGTTAACATGCAAATCTGTTATGAATCCTGAAGNTGATTATAAATAGTAAAACTTCATTTATCATTTAAGATAAAAACTCCCTCACAAATACACTAAGCAAATAGAATGAAAAAAAAAGTAAAAAAGAAACAAAACAGAAGGCTAATTAATCAAACTACTCCTTTTAGGAAATAATGAAGTAATGGGGTATATGCTAGGCTGTAATCACTAAGAGTATGTATTTTTTACTCATGCAAGCATTTTTTGATCTTCCAAAGGGCATCATTTAAATCCCCCTCAATTACTGAGTAGATGATTGACAGATCATATTACAGAAGTGTTTAATGTTTTATCAAGCAGAAACAACAACAACAACAACAAAAAGATTTATACAAAACTTCTAAATAGTTTATCCATCTTTCTAATATTATGCTTTACTTTCAAAGCCATCATTTTATGCTTCAAAGGAAGATGCATGAGTGTTAAAATTTCTGAATTTCAAATTCATAGATTTTATTGGTGTGATGGGAAGTACAAATATTACTAAAGTGTAAAAAAAGGAGGGAGGTCCTCTAGGTGTCTGTTGGAATTGGTAAAATTTAAGTAGGGCACGACAGAATATTTGCATGCACTGGCTGATTTCAGTGGGATAGTCAAGTAATTCATGGTCCATTCTGTGGTATATTTTGACTGCTAGTTACAAGTTAAAATACCCTCAAATTCAGCCACAGGCAGTACAGTAAAAAGTATTTTCCTATCCTTTGTGACTTTGCAAAATTCTGAAGTTCTACTATTACACAAATGAACAAAGCCAAGGATTTTAAAAGTGTTGTGGGTGTTGTTTGGGGTTTTTTGTTGGTGAAGCTTTGGTTGGTTGGTTGGTTGGGGCTTTTTTTTGCTTTGTTAATAATTCAAGTTTCTAAACGCACATAAATACAAGGCAGAGAGTAGATATGACTTCACAGCTGCTAGTGGAAAAATTACTCTTCCACTCAAAATATTGCAGAGCAGTAGAAAATTAAGTATTATGAATGTGCTGGTGCAAGTCTTGAATAACTGGCAAAATTGTGGAGAAACAAAAGGGGAGACAACAAAAAAATACCTGAGTCTTCTTCAATATTTCTATGTTTTCTGTGTTTTTTGTGAAAACAAAGACTGTTGACCTGATCAACCAATTATTTCCCTTTACATCTTGTTGTGAAAAGTATACCAATTTAGATTTGTTATTATGGTTTGGCTATGGTGTTTGTTCATAGAATTGAATATCTATCATGACCCCAAAAAATTTTTTAGGAAGCTTGAACACATAGGTTATGAAGATTTCAATTTCAGTATTTACAAAGGATAACAAAAATTAGTTTCCCACATAAAGGAGAAAAAAACAACCCTATCTATAATCTCTGGAGTATTTGTTTGCCGTGGGCAGTTTTCTTATTGCAAAACTAATTTCCATCATTTTTTAGAGAACAAGATGAGATAAAAGAAAAAAAAAATAGAAAAGCACTGTGAAAGTTCTTATCTATAAAACACATCTGAAAAAGTTCCTAAAATCTGGAGGATATTCAGCAAGAGAACACATTCTTCTATTTTGTTTATTTGCTATTTCCTTGAAAATATGTTTCAGGAAAGATGGTCTTATGTTTTCTTTACCTCAACTATTTTCATAGTCTTCAATTGAGCAGATTTTTCTGCTATTGCAGTTGAGTTACAATGACTCATTCCTTCTCTGTTTGGAATGCAGGATGTGATACTAAATTGATATTTTTTGAAAACAGGAAATTAGAAAAGACAATTTCCAGCTAATTGAAAGATCTCTAAGTGAAACATTCATGGTATTTTCCCTTTCTTTTTTTTTTTTTTTAGGGATGGGTAAAGACCAAGAATAACCATAAACACAGTTCAACAGCTGGCAGAAACAAGTTCATAGCAAGACTGAGACTGTAGGTAGATGACCAATACACCACAAATAGAGGGTTGAGTCTGCTGTTGAGTGAAGTCAACCCATATGTTTCCATGAAACTTGACATTCTGACTCCAAGGGTGCTGAGAGGACTTGACGTCCTTGAAAAGAAAAGAAGGTAAAAATGAAAAAGCCTGTTGAAAATAACCTTAATCTACATAGATGTAAAGATAATTTTATTTTCTTTCCACTAAGCTTTTGTCCAGAAGCATAGGGCAGATCCTGTATTGTGAGTGAAGTACAAGAAAAACCTTCAGACTGAATTTCAGAACTCCATTAAAGATGAAATTGATGTCAAAATATGGGCAATTTTGAACAATCCTATCTGTTTCCACAAAAGACCAAAATGAAATATATTTATTGTTGGTTACTGTTATCTTTCTATTTATCTTAGGTACATCTACCATCAAAAGTAATTACAAAGATAGAGAAAGGCAACATTGGTCTCAGGAGAGAAATGCACTGTGGGTCCAGTATAATACAACATGAAGCTAATTAAGTACTCTGAGAAGCCTGAGAAACTGGGAGCCCAGAGAAAACAACACCCTAGAACAGCTCGTCTCGCTTTATTGCTGGTAACTTCCATCTAAAACTAGCTCAGGTACCTCTCTGCTGAGCAAAAAGAGATACTCCATTGCACAGCATTACCCTTTCATTCTTCATTCATCTAGATAGCATACATGTAAGCTGCCATGCATTCATACAGTAAATATAAATAAATACAAATATAAATGTATCTATATATAAAATAATAGGCAAACAATTTATCTATATATTGACATTTCCATGCTTAATTCTCTGCAAACTCTGATGACTAATAACATTTATTGATTCCAGCAGTGCATGTTTCAGAAAAATGAGTCTGTTATTGGTTAATGTGGCAATTATTTGAAAAACATTAAATGTGTTTCTCATTGCAGTAGGACAAAATTATTACCAACAGAGGTCTACAGGTGCACATATATAGTGCAAAAAGTGGATAGTCTGTCAAAGAAATGTTAGCACATATTTTACAGCTTGAATTAAGACCATTTACTTCTTACAAAATCAACCCCCTTTTTTTGAAGAAATCGTGAAGCCATGGGAGCCTAAGTAGTTACAGCAGGAAAAAGGGGTCTTTAATAAATGAAAGTCAATTGAAACACAGAGCTATAATGTATATTCAGTAAGCATTCCAAAATTAAACTGATAAATGTAACTTTTATTCAATATTATATTCTCTAGATTTAATTAAAAGTTAAATGTGAACTTTAGAGTGAGTGAAAGAACTACAAAAATTGACTTTGAGAATTTGATAAATGTGTGCTGTACAGCTACCTGTTAGTGCCGTAAATCTAATTGTGGCAGAAGAGGAGATAGTCTGAATTTTTGAGAACACATCTTCCCTTGATGGAGTGGCACTCTCTCCCTCTCTCCTTACTCCACTTACTTTCTACTCTGTCACATAGCAGGGAAATAGTTTTAAAACTGAAAAATTTATAGCTCAGAGCAATATTCATGGAACACAACATTGCTGCATGAATGTGTGGTTAACCTTTGATATGTAGTCATAAAACAGAAAGCTGATATAATAGAGGATTAAGTTTGGGGTTGATTAAACTCCATGGCAAACATTCACTTGGTCTTGAAGAATCAAGGTTTTGACTGGTAAATTCTATTTGGCATTTTAAGGCCATGATAGAGATTTATAAAGTCAGAAACCTTGGTTCTCTCTTAGCATAAATCCAAAATATTGGGCATGTAAGGTATAAATGAGCCCATTTGAAAATCCTTTCATATAAAACCATTTTAGACTCAAAAGGACATTGCATCTTCAAAATGACAACACTGAACCATATATATCAAATATATACTTTTTCAGTTAACAAATTCACTGAAGGTAAAATTGCAATCCATTCTAAATATGGTGTGGCATATGCCAACAGGCCAAGGCAAATTGTAAATTCCAGTCTCTGAAAAGCAAAGATAAGATAAAATTTATTTTAATAATCAGGCACTAGTGTGGCAGAAACACTGTTTATATTTTGAATCCTCTTGGAATACCAGTGGACTCTGCAAAAATATTCCATAATTCCATTCCAGCCAGTGCAACTGCAGATGTCCTTTTGGGTCTTCAGTCTCCCACCATTAACACCAGCACCACGTGTTGGCAGTAAATATGAAATCTATTTGACATGTCAGAGGAGGAAGATGTAAAAGCAGTTTCCTAATGGTAACCTTTCCCCTCCATCAACTGCTGCACTCTTCTGGAAGAGACATAGTGGAACAACTTGCCTGCTCTATCACCTGTTCATCAGCTGATGGTCCTTTGATTTCAAACCTCATTTTTTGTAAGTTCTTGCAAAAGCTTAAAAAATTTGCATTTTTGGAACGCAGTTGGGAAGAATAGAAGTTACAGTATATTTACAAGGAAGGGGTTGGGGATCAGCAATCTCAACCTTTTAGTTACACAAAATTGACTAATTGAGACCAGACATGACTGAAATAAAGTGCACTTTGCATATGATTAACGTATTTTAATGTCAGTCCGTGGTTTTAATGTTGGTGCAGACAGAGAAGCCCAATTAAAGATCACTTCGATGCCTAGAACCCAAGGCATCGCTTCTATCAGTTGGAAATACCAAACAGCCACCAAAGAAAGGGAAGGGCTTAACATCAAAAATAAAAAGCTGTTAGCAATTGCAGTGCAGGTATTGATTTCTGTTACAACAAAAAAGAAAAGCCTCAGTCTTATGCCAAAGAAAACTTCCATTTGTCCAAAAAGTAGGACTTGGTAGGTTTTTTTTGTTTGGTTAGGGGAAAATTAGACCAGATCTGAAAGCCTGAGAGAGACAAGACTTCCTCAGCTCCCTGTTGCCAGGTAAAAAAGGTAGTAAGGCTGAGCTCATTCCCAGGATATGCATGTGGAGTTTGTGGAGCGCAAATGTAAACCAGAGATGTACAGGTCTGGCCACACATACCAACACAACAAACTGACAGGTAGTCACTTGAGCAAGATGACATGAATGGCCTCATCTTGCTCCCCTCTCTGCTGAGCAGGATGGAGATCTGCTGCTGGTATGTATGTGTACATATGTTGAGAGCGGATTGCCCATAGCTGGGTTTAGGCACCCAGTCTGCCCAGCTGCTGGCACAAGCTCTAGTTGCTGGCACAAATGCTCTTGCACTCGGAGTGAACTTGGGCTCTCCTGACTCCCAATAACCACTCCACATCCCATCCCTGTTGTCTCAACCTTAGAGAGCCACTCACCCCCAGGCTCCCAGATCACCACACTGACTTGGTGGCTCAACTGGTTTGATCTTTGCAGCACTCACATATTCAATTTACACACTTGCTCCAGTGTTGGGCACCATGGACATCTATGTCCTGAAGCCCAAGGTCCCACTCCAGTTTCTGGCATTGCCATCCACCCACTGGGCTCTTGGCATCTGCTGCCACCACAGACACACAGGCCCTCCAACCTGTGATCTGGCTGCAGTCACATCCCCCTACACACACACCAGAGACCCTCATCAAGAAAACAGTTAAAAAGGAGTGTTAAAGGAATAACAGGACTTCTCAAAGCAGCATTTTTAACTAAGCAGTTTTCATGCTTTCAAGTTACCAACCACTACTCTCCAGTACTCAAGTTTCAAAAGTATACTCACATATTCAAAATGAACTGGGCAGAACTACAAGTCTAAGTTTAAGTAGTATTCTACGTGGAACATAGAAAATGTCAACATTTAGGATCTCGTATTTTTCCCAAATGTTCAGAATTCTGAGGAAAAGAAAATAATTCTGAGAAATTTAACTGCCATTTTCAAAAGTTTAAGCAGATTTTTGAACCAAATTTATTCCCAGAAGTCTGTACTTTCTTTTCTCCTATCAGTCTTCTATAGAAGAAATGCCTAGTATGCTCATGTTCTCAATTGGAGAGTGTTAGTGAGTTTGAGAACCAAGTCTGGTTAAACAAATTCTGTATTTTATAAATAAGGAAAAATTTAATTTTAAATTGCAAATTAAAACAACAAAAAATAAAGTATTTATTGCATGAAACATACTGAGATGTCAATTACCTTCTGGACTATCATCTGGAAACAAAGTGAGATACTCCAGAACATCTACATCTAGGATAGAGACCCAACTTTAACTTATGTGTGGAAACCTCATTTTAGGTGATCTCAATTTTCCTTTGCACAGATACATCTGAAATCACTGGATTATCCGTGTATTCAGTATAAATCCAGCTCCTCAGGTGAGATTTGAATAAGTGCTATGTTGCCCCAGCTGCTCTGTGATTGGTACTAGAATTATTTTGAAGCTGAATACATATCTATGTAGACTTCTGGCAGGAAAGGACTGTAATGTTGCTATACCCAAACCCAAGTGAAAAAAAAATACTGTTATTTTGAATTCATCAGTTTGGAAATAGAAAAGGTCCTGGGAGAGAATGTTTTCTTTCTTCTTCTCTATGACAATTGCAAGAAGGCAGGATTTAGGAGGGAAGAAACTGAGTAGAGTGAATCCTTGTTTCAAACCCTGCCTCATACAAAATTTCCTTGCCCATTCTCTTGGGCCTTGCCCATTCTCTTCTCTCCCTTATACATCCTGGGATAATTCACCTCTTGTCTCCAAAATTAAAATGGTTTCTCCTGTCTTTAAATTTTTTCTGTGAGTTTACAACCCATTAATGTTAAAGGTGGCAATGTTTACAGAGAGGACAATGCCTGCTGAAAAGTACAGTTGAACCGTGTGATATATTTATGCCAATAAAATAAGGATGATTATTAATGTTGGCCATGACTAAAGCAAAATATATTAAAATTAGCTGATTATTCATGAAAATATTTTTATATTCTTATGCTCAACTCTAATATTGAGAACCTCATTAAGACAAATATTTAAGCTCAAAGGAAAATGCCAGACTGGTTGGATAAAATCCACTTTTGGTAAATCAAGACTTATTTTAATAGCTACAGCCAAATAGATGATTTCCTTAATGCTGCTTCTTACATTTTATCAAACCTAAAGTGTTTATGGTTCATTTCTTATAGTTCCTTTCTTACATTTTATTCCTCTCCTTTTGCAAATTGCAAATTGCAAAAGAGGAATTGAAAATACTAATTTTGCTTGTCTTCAACCATCAAGTACAAAACCTATTGATAGGTTTAATAGGAATCCATGCTACTGATCTCAGTTTCATCTGTCAATTATTCAGTATCTCTGATAAAGATTACTCAATCTTCCTGACTCCAGCAGTCATCTGAGTTTTATTTCACTTCAGCTATTGTAATTTTCATTTCTATATAGTTATTCCCATTAGCAATTCTGCCTTTGCCACTGTGTTATAGAGTCCTCTTTATTGAAAACTGAGATGAAACATTCAATTTTTGAGCCAGATCCATATTATCTTTAGGACAATACACTTTTAACACATTGCCACTCCACTTTTCTCCCTATTTACTAGAAAACCTTTGTCACTTGTTATAATTGCCTTTGCAAGGTTTATTTCTGCCTGACTTTCAACACTTCTGAATTTATGAATAAGAATTGAGGTCTCTACCCTTTCAACAGTCTTTTCCACCTACTGAGATGCAGTCCTGCCACTTATTTATCAACAGTAACTTTTCTGTTATAAATCTGTTTGATGATGACTCTTTTTACTCAGTAACCTTAATTTTCCACTGCATCTTGTTTATTAACCTCTCAATACCACATACTCCCCATTATATCACAAACAGCAGAAACTTACAGATCATATTTAACAGAGGCCAACTAGAAAACAGCACAGGAGTCACACGTACCTGGCTGTTGTGAACTTCTCTGTAGAATCAGCATTATTGTCTACACACATTCTGCTGAAGCCTTTCTCCACTATCTCATTTTGGCTACATCTTGGATGTACCCTATCACAGCTTAGTTTTTAGCAGAACAAAAATTTAAGAAGAATCATAGAATTATTAAGTTCGGAAAAGTTTAACTTTTAAAAGTCCAACTTTAAACTAGCACTACCACGTTCACCATCATGTCCTCAAGTGTTAATGCACATATTTTTTAATACTTCTGGGGACTGGGACTCTACTACTTCCCTGGGCAATATGTTCCAATCTAATCTAAATCTCCCCTGGAAAAAACTTAGGGCCATTTCCTCTTGTCCTGTCATATGTACATAAAATAAAAATATAAATGTATAAAATAGACTACACTGTACTGGAAACAATTCCTACAGAATTTTTGAAACCTATATGTTAAATAAGAAGTCAAGAAGATGTACCACTTGCTTCTAGATACCACCGGCTGCAGAAAAGGACAGTCACTGGAGTTATACCTAGCACAAATTTAGAAAAAGAAGGCGGGCCAAGAAGATTCTAATTCTTTGCAGAGCTTGGGCCTGAGAGTGATGGGGACAACCTATGGTCCAAGTACTTTCATTCCCAGATCAGATCAAGAACGGTGCCCAGTGGCTGAGGTCTGAAAGTATCTCTTATGCTTTGTACAGCAGGAACAATTTCAGTACTGTCAGATCACGCAGAGAAGCACAAAGCTTTGCAGAGGCTTCTGGCTGGCTGAAATCAAGGATGCAATAGTGAGGGGCAGACATGGTGCAACCTCCTTGAGGGAAGCTGAGCTGAAAATGGGACCATGAAACTGGGGCTCTCTGAAGTACAGTTCTTCCTTTACACTGCTCTCTTCAAAATTGTAAAACTCCAAGGCAATACCCCAAGGCTAGATATACTTGATACTTAAATCTTCCCAGTCCTAGCCAATGGCTAGAGCATACTCTTACACAGAAGCATGCTTTTATTTTCTTTACAAAAACATAAATGCACATCTCAATGCTGTTACTATTATTTTTTTCCATATAGATGGTAGATTCTTTATAATGAAGTTATCATAAGTAGATTATATACACTCTCTTTTCTCATGCCCTATACATTAAAGGAAAGGTATAGAGTCTTTGACGTGTTGCTGCTAAAAGGGACAAAAATGTCTCAATATAACTGCCATTTCCCTAGTATAAACGTCAGACAAATCCCCCTCTGTTTCTTTTTCTCCTTCATTTTCTAATAATAAACTGAGGAACTTTTTAAAAGAACTGCATATTCATCATCACACATGAAACTTCAATTTTTTCTGTCTGTGGAGGCAGTAATTATAGGTTTGCACTTCTAACTGAAGCATTGATGAGCATGCCTCACTCTGCAGCAAATATAAAATAATTATTAGGCAGGTTATATGGTTTTCTAGGGGGGAAACCTAACAAAAAATTGAAAGCATCAGCATGAATCCTAATAATGACTACCCCAATGGTTTATTTCCTAGTATCACCTACTGTCAGAAGAAATTGAACTAGTGGAGGCAGGATATTTTCTTAGAAAAAGACAAACTTCTGGTTCTTCCTCAAGTGCCCACTGTATTTGTAGGGCAGTTCGGCCACTCCTCAAGGCAAATCAAAGGGGGCAGAAGTTTTCCTCTCTGGAAGTTTTCCTCTCTGGACAGAAGATCCCCAAAGAACCAACAACCAACCAACCAACCAACCAACCAACCAACCAAAATATATTAAAAACAGGAAAGCCATATAGAGCAGACTAAAAACTTCCTACGTCTGTTAGAAGGATGAATCCAAGTCTGTCACTTATGGTACAGAATGGAAAAAGAATATTTTGATTCCTGGTTGGTTGCTCCTTATCTCCTCTTCTTGTTCACTAGTATATAATTTCTCTGTACTTGTGCCTCAGTCTGAGACACTTTTTAGCAGCAAACTTGAAGTTAACAACAACAGAGAGATGGCAAACCAAACCAGCTCCCCTGTGGTTCTCTTGAAAGCAGCACTAGATGCACAATTCAACCAAACAACTGCTTTGCACAGCTTGAATAGGGCAGTAAAGTCTATTGGTCTCTGGAGTTGTGAGTATTGGGGGTCTGTCTACCTGTACAACATAATGAGATTATTCATAGCTGATGCAAACTATGTCAATTTACATCACTGGAAATGAAATCTGTAGATTTGGATTTTGTTTATTATAAAGAAAAAGCTAGAAAATTAGGAGCAGTTAGGCTTTTGTTTGCATTTCATCCAAATATTTTGGGTTGTTGGTTGACTTAATTCAGGTCAGGAATAGAAAAATTTTGATTGTTCTGAGTGTTGCTCAGTTTCAAACTTAGCTTAAAAAAACCCCAAAACTGAAAGAGTTACAGCCAGAGGGAGTTCTGTTGTAAACGAATAAGAGTTAGATCAGAGTAAGTTCTTATTCAAGATACTCAGCTTATGATTGTTGGCAGGGAAGAACCAAAAAAGTTTAAAGGCCATTACAGAAAAAAAAACAAAAACAAAAACAAACAACAAAAATTTTATGGTAAAACAAATTGAAAGTATATGGAATTATGAGAGGAAAAGATAGGTACCTCTCCCTAATTTCTCTTTTGTTCAAAAAAAAAATCCTATTTTTAAATATTCTTTATATAATTTTTTTTTTTTAAAAGAGCATGGTTGTCACAGATCATGAATCTGACTGCCAATTCAGTGAAAAACAAACCAGCCAACCCAAAAAGGCATGGATCAGGAAAATCCTCTCTTAGTGAAGATATGGAACTGAGAAACCTAACATTAAGCATGTTTTAGAGTGTTCCTATTAAAGCCTCCTGTCTTACTAAAGGAAAAACATTATAAAACTCCAGGTAGCACTTTAAACCACTTAGACTGAACCTCCTGTGCTCAGCTGCTTGGCATTTTGGAACTAGCAAATTAATGCCAATATTTAGCACAGGAACAGGTGGGAAAACTAATGACTAATTTCTTCTCTCTTCCAACTCAACTACCACCACTGTCTTTTAAAAATGTAATTCTTATCACTGCCTGCTGTTTCCATTTCCTGTCAATCTCATTGCTCTGACATGGGGCTGCAATAAACAAACAGCTGGACGCAGTGTTCTCCTGCGAGTGGAACAGCTTCGCTCCTGCAGCAAGAGCCTTATCTTAGTGTGCTCACATTGCCTCTCTTGGAAGGGTCAAAAAATCAGCATGTGTGCTGCAAGTGGCACTGGTTCAGTTTGACTCACAAACTAAATAAGCTCCATTAGAAAGGTACTTTTTTTTTTTTTTTTTTTTTACTATTTTTCAGACATATGTGATAAAAGCAAAGGGAGACAGGACAGATCAAAAAATTTCTATTCAGCAGCTCAGCAATAAGGGTATTCATACAACTTTTTGGTGAGTGGATACAAATGTCTGCTCTGAATCAGCTGAAACAGGAGTTGATTTAACTTTGCATCAAAAAAATAACATTTTCAACTTTTCTCACCTCAGCTACTTCAGTCTGTCTCTACTATGTACCTGCTAGTGCTTGTTCTTTTTTCTGGATGTTTGACCTTGTCAGTGACCAGAAAAGTTTTTACCAGGTAGATCTAGGCCTATAGCAACTTATTCATCTTTAGTTCTAACATGCCCCGAGGTTTACATAAACAATTGAGCTAAGAAAAATTATTAACATGCTTAGAAGAAACACATGATCCTACATCTTCGTCCAGAGATGCATATAAGAAACACTGATAGGGTGCTACCAATGCTGTCTAAGAGAAGGAGTAAGGAAACTTGCTTTCACCATAGTTTAAGGAGCCCAACTATGGAGCACTCCAGTTTAAGTTAGCACAATTGTGTATGGGTGTTAACTCTCCTTCAGCCTTTGGCTGACCAATGACTGGGAACTTTTACTGCAATGTTTTTGCTCTTGGGATGAAAAGTTTTATTTATTTATTTATTTGTTTGTTTATTTTATTTGTTTGTTTGGTTTGTTTGTTTGTTTGTTTCTTTGACCTAAAGTAAACTATTGAAAAAAATTCAAACATATTTTAATTGCAGTGGAAAATTTTCATCAAAATTCTCATACATCTGCAAACATTTTTCCTGTTACAAAACAGTCTCTCTGGTAACCTAACACCATCACACTAAAACCTGTGTATTAAGCATTTCAACTGCATACATGACAAAGTTTGATGGAATATAAATGTGAAGTTTAGTACTAGCTAAAGCTAGAGTGAAGAGAAATGCCGAAATGACAAGTATAAAAAAAAAAGTAACTGCTGATTGATAAAGAATGACTTCGTTGCCTTCATATGTGAGAGTTCAGCTGTGTGTTCAGTTTATACTCTTTGAAAGGGGTGAAGTCTTTACTTAGGTCTTGTTCGAAAGCTGAGCTTTTTGACTTTACAGCAACAAGCAGTAAAAATACAGAGGGTATTAATAAGCAATAATTGCAAAAATGTTACAAAGGTTTCACTTCAGGTACCAAAATTTTGTGTATATTCCCTTACTTTTGGTTTTAAATACCATGGAAATTTTAAAGTCATTTAAAACTGGTGAAATTTTAGTGTTTTAAAATGGTGGTTGGGTTGAGAAACTGAGCTGGAAAGGGGAAATAAATTGAAGAGATGGATCTCAAGCATTTGCTTAAAAGTATCAGTTTAATAAAAGGAATAGAAAAGAAAAAGGCATGAATTTGCCGGAGTATGACTTTCAGAGGAATGTGGTATTTAGGTAAGAGAACTTAAATCTGCACAAGACAATGTCAAATTCATCCTCTCTCCTCAGTGACCACTGTGTCCACATGCATAGATAATTTTCAGGGATGAAGTTCAGTAGGTGTGTATTAATTTGTGAATTGCTCTAACACGCATTAGTGAGGTCACAGAATTTCCTCACTAAAATCAAATGTAGCTTTGGCCTTTTGAAGTTTAATACAAAGCACAACAGTGCTATTGCATAAGGTCCTAGTTCTGAAAGCTTGTTATTTATCACCACTATCTTTTGTCAAACTCCTTTGAAAAATGTCAAGGTACAGTTGATTCCTCAGCTGACATTAACCAATGGATATGAGATATCTCACAGAGCAGAAAGATAATTTTTGCCTGCATACTTAAGATAGAAAATAATTTTATTTTTTTTTACCTGTTGTTTAAAAATAAGATTTTGGGGGAAAAGAAAACAGCCTTTCAGGATTCTATGTATATTAAATCTATCCATTAAATGATATATATCCTTAATATGGAATAAGAATGAAAAATGTGAGCCCATTAAGAGTAAGTGTGCTGAATTTTCCATTGTCTGTCAAAATAGTATCAGCTTTTCTATGATTGTAAAGCTGTCTAGAGATAGATAACTCATTCCACTGCATTATAATTTAGTTCAAGTTATAATATTCCAGTATCAAAACCTGAAATGTGGCACTGAAAATGGATAATTGATATTAATTCTTTAGCTACTGAACTTTCCAACTGCAACTCATTCAAACCCTTATAATTCATTTGTACCTGTAGGTAAGTATTGAACATACTGTGATGTGAGTCCATTTACAGAAATTTTGTGGTATTATTTTTTATTTTTGTGTAGCATCCCTTCTGTTTCTTGCTCTGTTCTGCTCCAGTGTCATAATTAAATAATTTTAAAAGGAATAGAATTTTTTTAGTAGAAAAGTTCCTGTATCTTAAAAAAAAAAACAAACAAAACAAAACAAAACAAAACAAAAAAAACCCCAACCAACCAACCAACCAACCAAACAGACAAACAAAAAACACCAAAGGCTAAACCAGTAAAAAATTCATGGTGATATCAAACACACAGCTGGCCGCTTCCAGAATACACTTTTGCAGGTACCTCAAGTTAGTTACCTAAGAACAGTTAAAACAGTTTAAGAGAACAATCATTAACTAGTTCAGAAATATAATGGTAGTGTAAATTATGGCACTTATTTTATAATGATTTTAATAACTGCCCAAGGCATGAACATAATAAGTGATTACAAGGAAGGAAAATGATGATTTCTATCTTCTTCCTTAGATACACTAATATTAATCCACAATAAAGGACAGTCTCTTGTACAAAATAGGAATGTGAATCTGGGCTCCAGCATGCAAGCAAAAGACAGAAATACTTATGATGGAATTGACTCTTCAGGCAGAGTCTTTAAAATAGATTAGATTTCATCAGAACATAAACTAGAACATTTAGCATTGTAAAATAACAGGAAATTCAAGGAGTCCAAATAGAAATAAAACATTTCTAAATCAGCATATCTCTCACATATCCTTTCAGAACAACATTATCCAGTGTGGCATTCAGGTGATGAGAAGCTCCCCCATTTCCTCTAGGACTTCCAGAACGGTGTTTCTTTGCAACACTTTGGAAGTCGGAAGCCCTACTCCTTTCAGGACTCAACTCAACTCTAGAAGCTTCTCTTCCTACTTTCCCAGATGGTACACCCTCTGTAGAGAGGGTGTGGTTACCAAGAAAATGTTTAGGATGCATTTACCCTGAGTACTAATGCTATTTAACTCATTCATTTATTTACAATTTATCCCATTTTTCCTTATATGAAATACACGTTTTTCCTGTTTCTATATTATATCCCGTTTACCTTATAAATAAAATTCAATTGGGATATTAGACCCAAGAAATTAAATAGATTGAATGGATTATAACTATTATACTTTTTCAACCTGCTTAAGCCTCCTCACATCCAGTCAAATGTAGTGAGAAACTGTAGCAATTCCAATATGTCACTGTACCGATCGGTCAACAGAGTACTAAAGGATGTTGCCAAATACAAAGCTAAACTATGTTTATACTTTTATCAATATGCTTAGTTGAAAAAGACAACATTTATTTTTCTGGTTAAATCAAATTTTCTATAATAAACATATGTATAATTTTATATTATGAATGTTTTATAAATCCTGGACTGTCACTTCTCAGTAGACTGGTATATAGGTAAGGGTCTAAATGTGTCTTATTATTGGGAGATATCTGCAGATAAAGACATTGGTTCCATAAAAATTCTGTGATTATTGTTGCCAAACTATCCATTCTCTGCAAATAATTTAAACAGAATACACCAGATTTGAACTTTGCAGAAGCTCCCAGTTATGTCTTGTAGTAACATTTAAGACTTTGACATTTTTTAAATTACAAACTGGAATAAAAGCAAGATTTAAAAAAACATTTAAGTGAAAATTAAATCTCAGTGCCTAGATTTTCCCCTGAGATTTTCCACTCAGTAAAAAAAAAAATAAATTATATACACCCTTATGCTTAGAGCACAGGATTCAGTGACATGATAGATGCAATATTCCATATTTAATTTTATGCTGACAAGAGTGGTAATGTAAGTCAAAATATCTCATGTTGCATAATACAACCCTTCCAATGAAGTTGCAGAGCACTTAAGAATTTTTTATTCTTTTAGCAAAGTCAGAATTTCCAGCAAGTGAGAAATCAGTGAAATTAGACCACTTAGACACTGATGTCACTGCACATTTAGATGACATCTTAACCAGAAGTGTCTATCAGTTCTCTTATACTCTTTCAGAGGGAAGGAGAAACTCTTGCTAGTCACTGGAAAATTAGCTCAAACCTTTGCAATTTCACTAAAACTTTAAAAATAATGTTAATTCTTTTTGGTTTTCCCATTCAACTATTTCAGGAAGAATAACAGCATGGCCCTTCAGTTGATGACTTCTGGTATCTAGACCATTTCTTCAGAGTAGCAGGCATCGACTAGAGCACCATTCCTGTTCATCCAGCTTGCAGTGGAAATTTGAGATGATGACAAATCAACCCTGCAGTTCTTCACACAACGTTACAGCTAATTTCTTGCAAAGTTCAAGTAGGTATGTCAAAAGCATTGTGAATGAAGATGACTACATTCTGAGCTGTAAACACAGCTTAAATTTACCTTTATCAGTAATTTTTCCACATTTTCTTTTATTATTAGAGTAGCTAAAGCTTAGAGGTTATGGAGCAATAAAACCTTTGTTTAAGACACAGCTTTTTTATATTAGGTAAATGCTTAAGAAAAAACAACCTCTAGCTGGAGCAGAAGGAAAGATAAAATGTTTCAGCATTCAACCACAGAGTAGAGAGAAGACCTTGATGATGATAATAGTAGAAGCAAATTCTGGAGCAAGACCTATCAGTAGTAGGTCCTAAAAGCTTTGCCAAATTAAAAGAAATTACAAGATTTTATGTTGATATCCCATTGCCACTAATTCTTTTAAAATTCCTGAATAATTTATCTTTTCTTCTATAAGCCACAAATAAATCACAGATTTATGAAGTTAGCTGGAAAATTTATTTTTTTTTAGGTTACTTCAGAACTGAATATTATGATGTTCCTTGGAATTTCTCCTACTGTGAAACAGCCACTGACATAAACAATTGACCATACAACTATATATCTTATAAAAATTACTGTATTTTTACCTATTAATGTTTTTTTCTTGGAAGCTGAAGAATTTGAAAGAAAGGTAGAATTTGCTGTCTCGTATTAGAGAGCAGAGTTGTTGAAGCAGTTATTTTGCTTCTCAAGTTACATGATTTAATAACCTTTACAGGAAAAGCTCCCTTAATATGCACAGAGAGAGTTATGTGCTAGTATTTATGTTGGTAAGTGAAGAAATTCTGACCCATGCAATAATCAGATGGGAATTTAGAACAGAGATAATTCTGCCACTGGATAGTCTTGCTATTGATTAAAAGATCATCTATTCTAAAAAGTACAAGAAAGAGGTAAAACCATTGTAAATATACATCAGTGTGAATTGCATTTCAAGAACAGTAGGTTTTCTAGATGTGTTGTTTATTATTTTTCTAGGCATTCTTTCTTCATTTTTCATGATATGCTATCAGACTTAACATATGGTTTACAAACTAAAACTATCTTAAAATGCAAGAAAATAATGTTTCTGAGATTATTTGTGCTTAAAGGTTTTTCAGTGCTGAGCCAGACTGAAATCTGCAGTGCCAGTGTTTCTAACTACCTCAGAAATTCTTAAGTAGAATACAAGCTGACTGCTCCCCTGGAGCATTGGATGGAGTCAGCATGAGATGATTCTACAGAGTGAATTATAAGGAAATAGACACAAAAGGACTCAAATATTTACTTTGAATGAGATTTTTCTTTAGTCTTAGGGTCTTTCTGCTATTATGGTGGCAGTCTGAAACAAGTGACAAATTCTTAATTTGTATCCAGATAAGGCCTGCAGAGAACATTTTTTATTGAAGTCTCGCCTCAATAGTAATTGGACTGACCAGAATTTCCTTACCTGCTCCCATTAACCAAAAATTATAACTAAAGTAATGTTGTAGCTGCTACCAAAATACTGCATTACAGTTGTGCAGATTCTGCTACGCACAAAAAAGACTTAGGGAGAAGGAAGTGTGGCTGGGATACAGGACAAGAGCAGGACTAATAAAAATGCAGGCTTCCATCCTGTTTACCATAAACAAATGTTTTAAAGTAGCTGTGCTGTATTTTTCAACATGTTCAGTTTTCATAAGAGTAGAAGAGACTCATTTTACATCCCAGTGACCTAGTTTTCCAGGAGGAAGGCCTCATATCATTATGCATAACCCAGCAGTTTTGAAACCAGCTGCAGAAGAGAAACACAGAATAATGAGGGGAAGAAGGACTACAGGGATTCAAGAGCTAGTACACTGGTGAAAATGAAGCTAAGTATGCCTGCAGGCAGCAGCAGCTCTAATGCTTCTGTAAGAGTGAACTAAAACTCAGAGGCAAAGGATATAAATTTCTGGTGGGGGCAAAGCCCATTACTCCTAAATAAAATTTACCCCTGCCTGCAATGCATGAGAAGATAGAAAGAAGTCAAAGGATTGTGAAAAGTACATTTTCACCTCTTAGCTAATTTAATAACAGAAAGCAGAGAGCAAGCTATCTAAACAGCAGTATCAAGGGGCCAAAAGAGCCAGGCCTCAGATTCATGAATATGATTGCCCAAATACCTTTTGATTTCTGAATGCTCCAGCTCCCCTTAAAATGTTTACAGTTATATCTCTTAAACAAAACAATCTATAATAGTGTCCCAGCTGCTTAGAAGGAAATTTTATTTACCACCCCCTTGTACTTAGGAGATGCATGTCTTTTCTCTGACTTGTTCTCTTTCTGCTGTCTCATTTTGATCCTCATGTAGTGTTCCTGAGCAAAGACTAGGCATGTGACTGGGCAATACAAAACAGTTTTTCTTGGTAGGAGCCTACTTTTCCAAAAAAGAGCTAAGTCACCAAAGAAAACGCAAACCAAAAAACCAAAGAATGTTTTAAAACTTGAGCGAAGTTAATAACTGCTGGAAAAAGCCTTAGGCAAAGCTGAGGTTTCTGTAATATAGTAATTAATGTTTTGAATCTAAATCCTTGTTTTGAAACAATCAGTTTTGTACTTTAAGAGAAAGGAGGGAGTGAAACTGTAGACCCAGGGTGAATCCAGTGAGTATCCTCAAAACAGTCACAAACTCTTTGAAAGAAATTGGGTTAATACTCTGTTCCATATTTCTACTGAAAAAAAAATTATAGGCAATCTTGCCTTAGCTTCTACTTCCCACCAGGCAGCTCACTGCAGAAAAGCAGGTGATATACTCTGCCTAATGGCTGAGCACAAATGAACTCCACTCTTGACTTTTTATTACTTCATTTTAACACTGATAACAGGTCAGAGAGAGAAAGGCCAAATGCAGTACTTGAAGGCCATTCCTTCCTAATAGTTGTAAGGCCTGTATACTTAACCAGGAGAAATTTAGATTATTTTTGTGTTTGTCATACTCTGGAGAGTTGCAGTGTCAAAAAATTATTTAATGACTTTGGATTAACCACATCCTATTCTATCTGAGCCTTACTGCTTATCTCTAATGTCAAGGGCTGTGTGTGGCACCTGTACTGTATGAGAGTCCCAGTAGTAGACTCCTTTTAATATAATAAATACTGGTTTTCCAGCCTTTTGGTATGAGACTACTAACACTGGGACAAGAACAAGCCATACATATTCAGTAAGCCACATCCAGATGCAGTCCTAGGTTTGTTCCCTGGGAGAGGAGCTTGGAGCTGCGTGGGCATGGCCAGATTGCTGTTCTATACCACTTACCTCATAGCCAGGGGCCATGATTTTGGAGGGAAGAACAAAAGAACCTATCCCCAGAAGTGCAGCATTTCATTCACCTTCTTGATCAGAACAGGTAACTGTGGTAGCACTGTGGGCTACCAGGACCAGCACTGCAGACTCTGTCCCTCCACTGCTGCCACCCAGCCCTTCCCATTCCTCTGAGATGTGGCTCTGAGATGCAAAAAATCCATCCAAGGTGCAGCTCCAGGACCCAGCTCCAGAAGAAAACACAGCAGCAAACCAAGGTGAGAAGCGCCAAGCCTGAGCTGAGCCTGAGCCCAGCCAAGAAGAGCAGTCCAAAGCAGCAGTGCTGTGCAATGTGGGTGATCCAGCTCCCTGGGGCTTTGTCCATCATTGTTTTTCATTGGAGCTTGGGATGGGAAATGCTGGCCACAGGAGCACCTGCGATCTTGCGTTTGTCTCAGCAGCTGTGCAGAACTAAGTTGAAGTGGTGAACACTTTTTGCGAGAAAAGCGCCTTCTCTCTTGTGCTCTTTTGTTATTAATCTTTTTGCTATTGCTGAGAGTTCCTTATTCCATTCCTGTTGACTTTCAGAAAATTGTTGTCTCAACCCATAGTCTCTGCCTTTGCACTCTCTCACCAGAGTGGGGTGGGAGGAAGAAGAATGGCTTATTTGGAGTTTAAATCCCAGCTGGTGGTAAACCACCACATTGGTTACAACATAATGTTGTAAGCTTTCTCTGTAGCCTTAAAATTCCAATTTTTCACACATTTTCTTTCTCAATTTGATTCAATATGCAGGGGAACTCTTACCTTCTTAGTAGATTGCCACAGCTTGCCAGGTTTGCATGTAACATCTCAGATGATTCCAGAGACATAAACACAGGTGATGTTAGAAAATGTCTTTATCTGCCTCTTCCCAAAATAGAAGTATGTTCTATTGATCATATGCTGTAAGAAGGCACCTTAGGAGCAAGCGATGGGTTCACCAAAAAAATAGACAGAAATCAAAAGATCAAGAAGATATTAATTAAAATTAATAATACCTGTTCTTCTGTTAAGATCACTGTTACTGATGTGACAATCAAAAACCACCAACACATTGTCAGCGGTAGATAAGAGTTGGAAAAAATCTCCTGCAATCTGTTACTTGTGGCATAATGTCCACTTTTCCTCCCACTTGATCTTAAATAAATATTAGCAGACATAAACTCTGGATGTAATGATAGACCTGAAAATATGAGATTTTATGGACCTGAAAATAAGAGATTTGTAGAAAACTGCAGATTTAAGGAAGTGTTTATGTTTTCTTCTTATAAAGTTTAATTATTCATCAGAAAAGTCACAGTTCCTATTTTTTATTTCTTTTCAAATTCAGAGGTGTAGGGGGTCCTTTTAATAGTCTGATGTGTTATATAATCTCTAGAGTCCATTCCAGAAACATCTATGATTATGCTTGTACAGTACTGATTCTTTGATGCTCAGATGTTGAACTATGCAGCCTGGCATAATTTCATTTTCTGTCACATGCAGCAGTTGCCTCAGTGAAAGATGTTAGAGGGGATATGGCAAATGAACTTCCTATTAGGGATGAGAGGGAGACAGGGACAGATTGCCAAATATTTGGATTGTGGCAATATTGAGTCTATGAGTATGGAAGTTTTATAATTCTTTCTTATTCTTTCTGTTTTCTCTATAGTTATGGGTATTCTGGCCATCTATAGAAACATTCAGTTTATTAATTATTTCAGTTTTGTTTTTGACATTCGTGTGAAATTGTGCTTTTCTACCTAATCTTGAGCTGAATGAAGACAGATGTCCCATTATAAGTTTCTGTAAGATCGCTTTTATCAGCCATTCCCTGCTTGTCATGCTACACACACAGCTCAAAGGAAGTGCTCCAGGCCAGGTTAGTCAAATTTGCACATCACTTATCCTTGGGAGTGTATTCATGGCTAGTTTTGACTGCTAACACAGCTTCTGTATCCATGAAGGCTCTATTGAACCTTAGTCATCAGTCTGCTTTGTGGGTGCAGTAAGCATTTTCTGATTCCCTCTTGGAGATGCCATGAAGACTTTCCTGCAGTGACTTGGATGTAGCCTGCTGAAAGGTCAGATGGGAAGTACAAGCAGACTCAGATGAAGGCTGAATCGACTCTGGGAAATCTGAATGTGGATGTCACATGCTGGGCAAATGTTGGCAGCTTGGGCTCTAGAAGAGCCCCAAAGCCAACCAAGCAAAGCTAAACCACCTGCTCTCCCCTGTCTAGATCCTTTGATATATCAATGGAGGGGATGTTTTTATAAATTTACATCTGTTTTAGATTGCTCACTGCCAGTCTAAAAAAAATGGCAATGGTAAACTCTTCCTTTTTTTGTGTGTTGAAAGAGAAAAAAATGAAAGTTTGTAATTTTCTGTACAAATAGTATTAGTGATTTTCATAAAATCTTTACCTCATTGCTCCATTAGTCTACATCAAAAGTTGCTGAGACTTATGTCCAGGAAGAATATTAAAGAATAGTTGTTGGCACAATCACTTACTTATACAAGTTCAAGATTTAAAAATTAGGTTTTTAAAATCATAAAGCCTTTCTCTCTACTTTCTTTGAAACCAATATGAATATCTCCTTTTTAATAATAAAACATACAAATTTTTTTTTCACAAGTTATGTTAGGAAAAGAGCCATGTTGAAAAAGTATAGTTAGTCATGACAGAAAAAAGATTTTAAAAAGCTCATTCAATCCAAATGCTATTTTCTACTTTTCAAAGCTACTTATTTATTATCAGATTTACTGAGCCAGAAATGAAAAGAACAAAATATTATGACTCCATTTGGACAGAAAGTCTCATTATGGTGCTTGCTGAAACATTGGACTTAGATTCTACATAGAGTTTGCTACATATGCTAAAAAAGTAAATTAAATATGAAAGGGTGATATTTTTTCCTTTTCCATCTCCTTCCAAGTTTAAAATATTTTAATTTAAAGCTGACTCAGAACTTAAATTATGGCAATAACAATACAAAATAAAGATTTTATAGATATGGAAAAAAATCAAATGAGACATGCTTTACATATCTCTGTTCAAAGTGAGACTGGCAAGTACAAATCAAATTAGGTGAATATTTTTGAGAGGATCTAGTAAAAAAATCAACCACAACCAGAAGAAAATCCCCCAGAAAGTTATAAATAGGGAGAGGGGATGATTTAAAAAAAAAAAAAGAATCAACTGAAAATCTGTTTCCTGAGTACTAGAAAGCAAACCACAAAACCAACAACAACAAAAAACCACCAAAAACAAAAACAAAAAAACCAAACAAAACAAAAAACCCCAAACCCTTCAGTCACTTTTGGAGCTTTAAGGAAAGCAAATTTTGTAAAACTGAAGTCTTTGGTGCCATCTAACAAGGAGATATGATATAATAATATAGCCTGAGATATAAGCCCTTTGAAAAGGGAATGTAACATCCTCTAAACAAAGAAGTAGTGGATTGGTCTTGAGAGTATAGAAATACTTCATTATGAAAAACTGACTTCTGACAAGTAATATAAATGCATTGCAAATTACAGAAGATAGTTGATCTGACAATGTCTTAGACTGTTTTAGAAAGATGATCTTTAAAAGATCAAAAATGTCAATGTCCAGAATTCCTTTTCTTACTGTAAGCAAAGTTACGTGAGTATGCACGGTCTTGGCAGATGTATCTGGTTTGCATGGCTAACAAAGAGATGCTTACAGCTGCCTGCCACTTATGTGAGTTCAGAAGGGTTAAACTTCTCAGGTCATTAATCCTGGCAAAGAATTGCTTTTCGAGGGGACAATGCAATCCTGGTGGCAATGAACGCAGGAGGTGATCCTCCCCCTCTACTCTGCCCTAGTGAGGCCACATCTGCAGTGTTGTGTCTAATTCTGTGCTCCTCAAAATGAGAGGTGTGCAGCTCCTGGAGCAAGGCCAGTTGAGGAAAACAAAGATGATTCAGAGACTGGAGAACATCTCTTGTGAGGAGAGGCTGAGAGGGTTGGATCAGTTTGGTCTCAAGAAGTGATGACTGAGAGGTGACCCCATCAAAGTCTGTAAGTATCTGAAAGGAAGCTGCCAAGAGAATGGAGCCAAGATCTTCTCAGTGGTGCCAAGGAATAGGACAAGAAGCAATGGGCAGAAACTGATGCACAGGAAATTCCACCTGAATATGAGGAAGAATTTCTTTACTGTGTGGGTGACTGAGTACTGGACAGGCTGCCCAGAGAGGGTGTGAAGTCTCCCTCACAGGAATCATTCAGGAAATGTCTGGATGCAATCCTGTGGAATGTGCTCCAGGATGCTTTAGCAGGGAGGCTGGACCAGATGACCACTGTCATCCCTTCCAAACTGACCCAGTCTGCGGGTAACTTTTTTATTTCTCTACTTGCCAGAAAATGAAGTTTTGTGAAAGCCTTCCAGACACATTGAGGAAAACGTGAATGTGCTTAGATTTGCATGTCCAGGTAGAAATAGAGACATTTCTAATGTTTTAGACTTAAGACCATCAAGCAGAAATTGAAATGGAGAGTTACCTTGTAATTTATCAGATTTGGCACATTTTCTTCCCATATTAGAAGACCAAAACACAATGCCTAGGTTGATATTTTCAATAATAACAATAACAATAGCAATAATAATAATAATTCTAAGGTATTTTATTTTTGAAAGCGAGTTGAAAGAGATCTATCATTTGTCTTGGTAGGAAATCTCATGATTTTTCATAATACCAAGATTTTACTGACTTGTAACCCTACTGAATGCTGTAAATTTTCTTATACTTCCCATTTGACAGGGTATTCTTAACTACATGTGTCAAATGTTATTAAGAATGGGGTATGCCTCCTAAACCTTTCCTCATTTTCAAAAGGTGCTTGTGTTCATTTGATGAAATATTCTGTACGCAAGGTATGCACATGACTTTGACATGCTTACTGAGAAAAGGTGCTGTGTTAATGGGATATATAATATTGTTCTAAGCAATAGAATTAGAACTTTAAGGGAAAAAAAAAAGACTCAGCTTCATTTAAATAATGACTGATAGCAACACATCATGTTACAATAACTAATTTCCTGACTGGTAAAAACAAATCAATGAATAGTTTTAGATACTATTCTTCAAGAGAAGGAAATATGTAAGGTTTGATCTTAGTCATGGGGTTCAGACAAGATTTCTTCTGACTTTAAATACAGTTTCTGTGAAAATGTCATAACATTAGCCCTAACAAGAAAGAAACTTTTGGAGAAATTAATATCAAAAGGAATCCCACCCTCAGTGCTCATTAACTATTTTTATCAGGATAATCAATAGAGTTCCTGTAAATGACAAAATATATGCTTAATTCAAGGACGCCCCTGGAACTTTAATGGCATTTAAGAAAAAATTGATGCTTTCTTCTTTTAGAGAATAGCAAGTTTCTACAAGAACTTTGTCTGTCCTTAAATGCGTCTGCCTGTGGGGGCAGAATAAATGTGTTTTCCTTCTTCTGGTATTAACTCTTCCTTCTTCTGATAGTGCATGTTTGAATTCCTTCTCAAATACCTAAGGAATTTCCCAGTTGTGCAGGCTGATCTTACTTCCTCAGTCATGTATTTCATTTATGGGGGGAGAGGCTGGGTGGTACAATTTACTTGGGATGGGTCAGGTAAGGCTGGCACACATCCTTGGGATGGAATTAGAACTGACTTCAGGTTGTGGTTTAATACCTTACTACACACCGAAGTCTCTAAGTCTTAGCTAGAAGACCAATCTGAAAAGAAAAATTTGTTGTTCTCCTTTTATTTGTGGTTTCATTTGAGGGTTTTTAAGATGACTTACAGACTTTTTTTTTTTCAGTATTACTGATTTAGGGTGATTAATAACATACTTCCAAACAGCAGAAACACTTGATTCCAGACTCTGAGAGAATTAAACCCATTTTATTTCTCTGCCAGACCAAGTTACTAGTAAGTCATTCTTTCAGCTGAGTAAGTGGAATTTGGACTCACTTTCCCCCAGAAAATATTTTAGATGTAGAGCTGTTTTTCAGCCTTGAGAAATGAAACATAAAACATATTAATTAGGTGTGGGATAAATCTCTAAGAAAACTCTAGGATCAGTTACTAGAAAAATTTCTGAGCAAACAACTTGGATTAACTAAAGTTTAAAGTACTGTCTGTGGCTTAAAAACTAATACAAAATGACTGTCTGATTAACTGGCAAAGCAGGTGTCTCAGGTGAGTAATGGAATAAACCACCTCCAGCTGAGAAACAAAATGACTGTACTGTGTGGATAAATTGACATATATACAGAGTTCTAATCCATGTCTGCTGGTTTAATTGACTAATGATAAAGCTTAACTCTAAATGTAAACAGAGCACAGTTAAATCTAATCTGAGATGCCAGCACTCAGGAAGCCAGTGCTTCAGCTGCTCTAAAAGTTTGTGCCAGGAAGAATGCAACTCATGCAGTGAATATGCAGATTAGGAAAGGCTTGAAAGGCAATCAGATCACTAGTGGTAACAAGTTAAATATCATCACCCCTACTAAATTTCAGCACAGATTGCCCCTGGCAAAAAGAAGGGAGAAATGTGGCCAAGAGTAAAAAGCAACAGGATCTTTAACTAGGCTTCAGCAGAGTACTATTTCCATAGCTTAGTGTTTACCTTGACAATGCAGTCACATTTCTCCTTCTTCAAAATAAATGTTTTGTATGTATAAGATCTTTACCAGTACAATTGGAATTTTCATATACAACTTCAAAACAGCATCTTTGCTTTAATGAGAAGTCAGTCTTTCCATTCATTTATTAATATCTGCCTGTCATTTACATAAACAGGTGGAGTTGATGAATATGCAATGAGAGACTGAAGCTGCCCATTTCTCCTCAATATGGCTTCCTGCTGCCCCATCCACCTGCTTTGTATTTATTTCCAGAATGCAGCATTTTTCACCATTTGCTCAAGTGCTTTCTAAGGGGAGGCTCCATCCTGACCACAATTTGTTTCCCAGTGAATACATAATATGGATCCCCAAGCACACTATAATGTTCTGTATTATTATAATTGTTATTAATATAAAGTATTCCCAACTGCAAAGAGTAGCGTAAAGTAGAAGCACACTAATAAATACCATCAGTTAAAGTGTCACAAAAAGAATGTATTTTTTCATTGCAGAAAAATCTAAACTGAAGCAGCTTTGCCAAAGGACTGGAGAGTATAACCCTTTTGCTGTCAGATTCTTTCCTAGTTGAGTAGGTCCTTTCTAACCAAGGAACGTTCATGGATGAGTAAAATGGGACAATGCTGCTGAATTAGTGTTGAATCAACCCACATGTAGCTCAAAAACTGCATGACAGAAAAAGAGTTAAATAAGATAGCTCCCTAATGCTTGGCTAAAATGATACAATTTTAATTTATATCATCAAAAAAAATGGCATTTGGATTCCTGCAGTTACCTACTTCCTAAAATAGAACAATTAACTTGTAGTCTTGTAAATCATCAGGATTTAGTACAGTGAATGCTGTAGTTGATCCTTGAAAACCTCCAGCAGTAGACATTCTTGAACATCCCCAAGGATGGATGTCCTAAAACAACCTCAACATTTTAAAAGAAATCCAGACTATAACAGACAGGTAGGACTGAGGAAGCAGAAATTAAAATATGAGGAAGAAAAAGAGATCAAAGACAAGATTTCTACATGAGAGAGTGAGTGGGATTGAGTTCACCCTTAGTAAGTTTGTGGATGACACCAAGCTGGGTGGTACAGTTGATCCTCTGTGTGAGAAAAAGAATGATGCACAATGCAACTGCTCACTGATGCCAGACCCCCTTCTTGAACCTTCTTCTGGGTGACTGCCCCCAGTTTACATACTGGGCATGGCATTCTAGGGCATGGAATATCCCTTTGGTCACTTTGGGTCACCTGTCCCAGCTGTGCTCCCACCCAGTTTCTTTTGTACACCTCCTCACAGGCAGAGCAGGAGAGAAGGAAAAAAAGTCTTTGACTTAGGATAAATATGACTGAGCAAAAAACCAAGACATCAGTGAGTTATCACCACCATTCTCATTCTGAATCCAAAACACAGCACTGTAACAGCTACTGAGAACAAAGTAACTCTACCCCAGCTGAAGCCAGGACGCACTGGAACAGGTTGCCCAGAGAAGTTGTAGTTGTCCTGCCGTGGAACTGTTCAAGGTCAGGATGGATGGGGCTTTGAGCAACCTGCCCTAGTGGAAATGTCTCTGCCCATGGCAGGAGTTTGTAACTATGTGATCTTTAAGGTTCCTTCCAACCCAAACCAGTTCTATGATTCTATGATAAACAGTGAAAAATTTTCATTATATTTCAGTCTTTAGTTCAGTACTCCATAAATGACATCATATTATCACTGCAATACATTATTGTATCGACATCACTTGATCTTGGTGTGCTTTCTACACACTGTAAGAGGATAGAAATGCTACATACAAGTAATATGTTGTAAAAGAATCAAAATTTCAAAAGTTGTTTAGGCTTGTGTAGTTAGAACTTGTTTCTAAGTGTACAAACACTTTATATTGGATTAAAATTTTGGTAATCTTGAAAAAACGATTTAGGAGCAAGGAGATCCACAACCAAATGCTGTAACGTTTAGATCACTGTTACTTTTCTTACCTTTTCCTGTCTCTGTGGCTTTTGAAGTCCTGGCTGCCAAATGTCCTAACTTTACCACCAGATAAGGACCA
This sequence comes from Toxostoma redivivum, assembly GCA_013397375.1. Lineage (NCBI taxonomy): Eukaryota > Metazoa > Chordata > Aves > Passeriformes > Mimidae > Toxostoma > Toxostoma redivivum. The sequence continues at coordinate 130,067 of VXBI01013280.1, read as the reverse complement.
CATTTTTAGCTAAAGAATTAATCTGCTTGGTGGTTTGGGAACTCTCATTATGTCTACTGGCTCTAAGGGGTTATAAATTGTTTAGAACCAATTTCCTACCTTAAAATAATAAACGAAGCTTGGGATGCTAGCCAGTGACTGCTGAAGTCAGTTCTTTGATAGTTAATGGATAAAAATCTTTTGAAGTTTACTTTATGTTTTGTAGTTTGATGCTTAGGTCCTGACTAGAGCTAGATTTATTTCCATGAAATGAAGAAAGAAAATTCTGGGGGAAAGAATTCAGTTTTGCAAAATGTAGACAAGAAATCAAATCTGAAGATCCATAGTCTACAAATACAACTATATTCTTTTTCTATTCAGCGTTCCAAAAATGTTAGCATACTGAGTCAGAAATTAGCACATTGTTAACACATTGAGGTCAGAAATTTTCCTAGTTTAGATATTTGAAGTTGGTACAGAATGAGATAGTTTTCCTTGTTGGAGAAGAGGACAGGAAGGTCAGGAATGGCAATGATCTATGGAAATGAAAGCTAGAGGGAAAGAGTGGAAAGCTTGAGGAAAAGGGTCTGTGTTTACAGACAGAGTTGTTAACTTATAAATAGAACAAGAAACTTGTTAGACTTGAAAGAAAGTAAGGCTTGGAGGTTATAAAGAAGTCTCCTCCATTGTGGTATTATCTTATTGAAATAATTGAGTGAACCATGGGAAATGAAATTAATAATTCTATGTGATAAATTTTTGAGATTTTGAAAACCTGGGATAATGTCCAACTTGTAGTGGTATTCTGAGTTCATTTAAAAAATATAAACAAAATATTCCAAAGTTTATTAATTTTCCTGAGTACACCATTCTCTTAGAGGAGTCAGTAGTTTTAGGATTTACTTCAAATAAGGATGAAACTGAATTTGAAAAGTAAAATACTTGCCAGGTAGTGGAAGTACTTTAAATACATATCTTTAGTTATGGCCCTTTTTATACATATGGAAACATAAGAAAGGCTGATTATAAGAAAAAGAGAATAATTTCTAGAGGATTTGTGGTTCACCTTTACTGCACATGTTAGGTAAGGGGAAAGTAGCAGGTTACTTTGAATTCATAATAAGTTGTAAAGGTTCAGGAACATGAAAACAAAGCTTACTGAGCCACTGAAAATTGTAATGAAGCATAGCTGGCTTTTGGGTGATATGTGGTCACACTGTGTCTAGGGTCTGGATGAGGAATTTCATATCTGCACAAGTATGGGGAGTATTTAAGTTTGTACTTAAAACTTTGCCAGTGCTACCAGTCTCTATTTAGGACTGATGCAGTTTTGCCACCCATAGCTATGACATTCCAACTTGCATCGTAATCGTCAGAGCTACAACTCCATAAGGGAATAAAAAAATAGCAGATGGAGTCATGTCATTTACACTGAATACTGCAGGAAAGGCAGCCAGGTCACAGCAGATCGGGGTGGGAAAATCCATTTTTGTCACTAAGCAGGAGAAGAAAAAATAAATCACAAATAGAAAGGGATTAATTTCTAAGGGAGCAGCTATTAAATGTAGCATGGAAATTGGACTCTCTCAGAAGTTTGCAGAATGTAACTTCACAAAATACATGCAATGGAGAATTATTACTTTAAACTCATAACCCAAGGCTGCAATGCAGGGATATAGAAGGTAAAAATTAATTAATCAGCAATCTAAGCTGAGAGAAATAGTCACTTTTAGATGCCTGGTGAATAGAAGTAAGGACACTAAAAGGACTTACATAAATTATAGGTCACTGGAGATAACAGTACTCAAATCTGTGAAGGTCTCAATGTTAAATGTAGAAGTGGTGTAACAAGATAAATAACAAGTGTTTAATGATGGCAGGAAAACAATGATAACCTACAATCAAATGGGTAATAAATTATGGACAGATGGTAGTTGGAATCCTCAAATATTTCACTGTCCCATCTGCCTCCATCCATTGTTATAATTTTATATTGGAATCCAAAAAATAAGCTATTATTACTCTTTTTTTCCCCCCTTCCACAAACACATTATTAGAATCATGTTCTGTGACTCTGTTTCATAGTTTTCCTAATACATCACCAAGGCCCTTCATATTGTGAATTTCCAGTACTGGAAAAAAGACAGGATAATTTTGGTTTTGTACATTTTTGTCTAATAAAATTTCATAAAACAAAACTTCCTCTGTAAAGAACATTTTTATTTCAGAAAACATATTCGAAATTTCTCCTCAGACAAGCAGTAGTATGACTTTGAAAGTAAAGTAGATTTTTCTGTCCAAATAAATATATTGTACAAACATAGTTGGTACCCTGGCATACAAATAGCATTCAAGGGCAAAGTGTATATATATGCACATTCATTTGGAAATGCTCTGAAAATTATAAAAAAATATTTAACTTCATGTGTCCAGAATGAGTATATGAATTTTTCTGACTTGTTAAAGGAAAATTTCTCACTCAGATCAACAATGTGAAACTCGTTTTTTGACATAATCTTTTCTGTGCTTTCATATGTATCATTCTTACTTTGAGGACCTTGATTCTTAATTTTAATCTGATCCTACATAAAAATGAAAGGAAAAAAAAATAAACAAGATCACTTTCTAGGAGTTTGTACAAGGGGAAAAATGGAGGGAGAGGCACTTTCTTGGTAAGAGCATTCTCTAACAGACAGGAGGGTAAGGAAAGAGAACTTCAACTCATTTGAAGCAGGCTGTCCATCAAAGGCACTTGCAGTTCCTCAGACACAACCATTTATCACCACCGTCCTACTAGAGGAGAAGAGGGCTTTCACAAGCAACTTAATGAGCTTAATTCCGAAATCTGACAGAGTTTAGCCCCAGGTAGCTGAGCTCTGAATGGTCTTAAATTTAACTGCTTTACAAAATTCTATCTTTTTGTAAAGTGTGTGTGGGAATTGGGAAAGGGAATTGCAAGGGCATCTGTTTTGTTTCTGTAGTATTCAAGGATAATAGATAAAGTTAAGGGTCAGTTTTCTTTGATTTATATACTTATGCCAAACTAATATGCTAATATCTTATTTAAATCAAGGCATATGGATTAGCATACTGTAGTGTTCTATATCCTATTGAGATCTTCACTGCCCCAATGTTCTGTGTTCTCCTTGTGCTTCAGTTTCAAGGGCTTTTTAACCTCTGGAAGAATTTATTATATGCTTTCCAGACGGAAAGGGGAAAAAAAAAACATCTAAAAGAATTATTAACCTTTCACATGTGAAACACAAGACAAAATCTATGGTATTGATATGCTAAAGAAATTTGAGGAGGTGAACTAAATTTTGGAATTGAGAGATTTAACTATGCATTAATGGATTTCTTGTAAATTTGCACAAAGTCATTAAACAGTACAAAATAATCAGGAAGCAAGGGACATCTGTGGTGGCTTTTCTCCCAACTGTTTTGCTTTTTGTGGGAAAGAAAATGTATTTCAGACTTCAAACAATGAATGACAGGTAGGTTTGAATGGTAGTAAATAATATTCAGTAATGGTTCCATTTGTAAGGTTTTTGTAGAAACACATCTATTTGGTGAAATTAGAGTTTTCACTGTGTCCCAGAACAATGACACTTTTTACATGTGAGCTCTGAGAACCCATCACCCCACAAAAAAAGGAAACAAAGGATTAAGAATTGAGAGTCTAAAAAAAATAAAATAAACAAAAAATCCCAAACGAACCTATGTATTCATTTAGGAGCAGTTGGAAAGAAATAGTTATCTTTCCATATATTTTTATCCATAGTTCAAAATATGTAACTATAGAAAATTATAACCTCTGGAAAAAAGAATCCTGATTGCAAGAAAATGTTTGCCAGAAACCTAAAAGGAACTAGATTCCAGAAGCTAAGAGGACTTGGGGAGAATTACAGACCATTCAAAACACAAAGCACTAAGGATGTTGAAACTGATAAATTAAAAAGATTTATAAAACATGGTGAAGAAATGGAGGGTGACTTGATTTGGAGGATTTCTAATGAGCCTGATAATGATAGAGGTGAGCTTAGTTTGAAGGCAATAGTTGAATTTCGTGTACTGTTCTGAATTATGAAATATAGAAAATTAGTTTGGGAGTAGATCAGAAATGGACTGAAAGCAGCTATTAGAATAAGTTTGATATAAGATGGAGAATAAGTATTTTACCTGAAATAAATTAAATGAAGCCATCTCTTCTGCAGCTCAAAAAGTGCAGAATCTGTTTAACTGATTTAATTTTGTTGAGTATTTAGTTTTTTGTGATTATTTTTAAGATATAAATATGGAGAGAATAATTTTTCAGAGTTTCCAAATATCTGTGGCTTCCTCTGAAACTGTAATATATGCTTCCTCCCCTTACAAATATGCATGCAAGGAATTATTTTCTAAATACTTAAGTTAACGTTTTTGCATTATTTATACAGAATTAGGTATAACAGTGAAATGAGGTGGAAATCATATGCTGTAGTTTCTATTCCATCCTTATGCCAGCAATTTATTCAATCAAAACTACAATAATTTTCTAAAATCCAACCCATCTTTTCTCAGAGCTCATCCTCCTAGGAACAAATATGGTCATATGCTGAAACCTGTGCAGCAGGTCACAGCTTGACACATGCCATAGATAAGATTGTGCAGCTTGAGTTACTTTCAGTCTCGCATGTTTCAAATATAAGTGCTGACTTCATACTCTGGGTGTTTTGATTCACATCTCTGCACTTTAATTTCATTTAGCTGTTTCCTTGCTATATATGGAAGATGACTTGTGTGCAGGCTAGTTAATAATATTCACTTAATAAGCCTAGATCAGTTTATTTCATCCTAAGCTTTGCTATTTTGGTGTAGTGCTCCTTTTCACACCCTTCTTTCTCAGCAATGCAAGTCTTCTCTCTGTCTATGTCTTTCAGAATTTGAGTTAGGATTTAACAGAAGGAGTCAGTCTCTCTCCTTATCACCTGATTTAATGTAAAGCTCCTAAATTTTAATAATGTTATTTATATGATTAACATTTCCTTGAAATATTTTCCCATTTTTTCCCATAATTTTAATATTTTAATGATGTCAAATCTCTATTCACTACTTCATGAGCAACATTTCTATTTGTCACTGGCTCTTCTGCCATGGGAAGACCATTGTCCATCCTTTTCAACGTAGAGAAATATTCTAAATTATATTTTGAAATATCTTCCTATTTAACTTGTATGCTAGACTCCTTCTGCGTATGGGTGGACTTCAGGTAACTCTTGCTTAAAGTAAATGTTTCCTGTCAGGAAGGCAAAATTAAAACTCCTTTGACATTTATTTCTCCGGTTTTTATTTTTTTCAAACAAACTTAGCATATAGAAGCCTTTGTCTTTTGTTGGAGTTGGGATTTTTTTTAAATATACTGACACCAAATTATTTAGATTAGCTTCTATTCTTTTGATATAAGGCTGCCAGACAGTAATAACCATTGCGCACCATATATTCTGACATTTTTGTAACACTACTCATATAAACCGGTGAACCAGTTGCTTGAAGTCTGTGGAATGTTATGTTGCAACTGCAACTCATTTTTCTCATTTCGCCTTCTGCCATATATCAACAAAAAGATTTGATCCTTTTGAGGCTGTGGGAACAGGCAGACATAATTGCATTCCTTAAGCATTTATACACTTTGTTCTCCCATTATTCCAGAAACTGAACATGTATGAGAAATCAGTTCATTGATTAATACCATGTATATTATTTTCAGTCCCTTTTAAGTTTGTTTTTTTTTTTTTTAAAAGGAGTCTGATACATAATATTTTTTTTCTAGTCTTAGAAATTAATTTTTTTTCAAACTACTCTTCTGGGCTTTAATTTATGCCTAAAATAGTAATTGGTCCTCATTCTTTATCTAATAGTAGATGGATTTAATTTCCTCTTTTAACATATTAAACAGTGTTAAATTATATCTTACTGTTTTTTAAAGAAAAAATTTCTGGCTCAAGAGCAGCAAAGGATTGAAGGGATTGAAGACTAGAAGAGCAAGTGAGAATGACTCTAATTATCACCCTGCCCTGTTCCCTTCTCCCAAGGATCTCCTGCTACTCAGTTAAAAGCTGGGTGCTACTGGCCCAGGCTGATCTTTGGACTAAGAGTATACTATATATAATGGTACTACTCCTGTGGTTTAGAGAGCATTCCTCCCTCAATACAAGCTTCTTTCTGCTATTGTTTAAAGTCTTTGAAATTCCCATTATAGGATGGTGTCTAGAGAAAGGATGTTCAGCCAGATAAACTTTCAAGTGGTTGGATTTATTTCCAATATTTTTATTCATCAGTGTAACTTCTGTTTCTTGGGTTTCTAATAATTTTTACTCATACTGTATTTGAAACACAAAAGCAACTGCAGGTTATCTTATTTCTGACCAAGAGTACAACTTATATCACAATTTAATTCTACCATATTGCCATTTCCTTTCAAAATAATGTCATTAATATTCTCAATATGCTTTTGCTCACAGGATAAACTCTTACTTTGTCCAGGCCTTCTGCCAATGCAATTCAATGGGTCAACTTTGGAAGAACATTGGCACCAAAATAAGCACGCTGAGATCTGTCCATGTTAGTATCTCTGCAGATGGCATCTACACGATAAGGAATTTTTTGTGAGCAAATGCATAGTTAGCCCTATTTAAACCTTGCTCTCATGGCAGTGTTTCAAGAATAACTTTGTAATGTTTAGCTATGTCCTCAGAGAATAAGCTACCAAGTTAGAGCTGAATTTCATGTAGAAAGTCTGCTGAATTGGCTTGTCTTTTTTTTGAGGTGCATCCAGCTCTTGAAACCCTTTGTCTGTATTGGATGTTTTTAGTTGCTCCATTTTAATTAAATTTTGGGATAAACACTAGGTGTGTAGACCTATGTTTGGCAATAGTTCAGGTTAGATGCTTTCAGTGCTCTCTGAGTGTCTTAAAACCTAGTATGATCTTCCATCCCTGTTAGCATTTCACATCCTCTATGGTACATACCAAGAATGAGTAATTTAGACTTAGTAAGTAAATATTTCTACTCTCACTGACAGCAGCCAAAATTAATGTCTAGAAAGACATGGATCTGATACAGCAGGTTTAGAAGAGGACCAAAAAATGGTCAGAGGGATGGAATGCATGTCCTATGAGGACAGACTTTCAGAGTTGTGATTGTTCAGACTGCAGAAAAGAAGGCCCCAGGAAAAAAAACCTTATTGTGACATTTCAGTAGTTAAGGGGGATTTATAAGAAAGATGGGGACAAACTTTTCAGTAGGGCTTGCTTTCATTAGGACAAGGGAAAATTATTTCAAACTATATATATTTATAAAAGAAATATACAAAAGATTTTTTTTAATATTTAATGAGGGTGTTAATACACTGGAACAGGTTACCCAGAAGGAGGTACATGCACCACCCCTGGAATCATTGAAGGCCAAAGTGGACAGGACACTGAGAACCCTGAAAATGGCTCTGCTTATTGCAAGGTGGTTATACTAGATGGTCTTTAAAGGTCCCTTCCAACCCAGACCATTTTATGATTCTATGCATACAGGAGTATAAGTATTTGTGGATATTTTCTTAAGCATAATTTTTTGTGATTCAAAGTTTTATATATTGAAGATAACATCTTTGGGTTTAATAATCTTGAATTATCATTCTTCTAAAAATATATCTAAAAAAGTTTCTGAAGTCATGTGATATTTTGGTAATCAGGCATCATGTGGAAAAGAATTCCATTACTTAATCTTCATCATAATAAGTGACTCCTCTTGTTTATCTTGAAACCATGACTTTGTTTGCTTTATCAAGTAGGAACTTTGTTCACCTATTGGGTACTGCTGCTCATGATTGTGTAGACTTGTATCACACCTGTTTTTCACGCAAAGGAGTTTATCTAGCTTTATCCCAGTTTACCTAGCTTTTCCTTCAGTGAAGGCTATGTCTAGAATTATTCGTATCAGATCAGTGAAATGCTAATTCCCAGATGGTAGCTTCTGGAAGAGACATTTTCAGGCAGTTCCAGTCCTTCTTGTGAATCATGTCTTTTCTTCCCTCCCCTCTCCCTATACAATGACATTTTTATGTACTTGTCGTAGACTACTGTTCTGCCCTGTATGCACACTCTTAAATTCTAACCTTTGACCACCACGTAGACTGATTTTTTTTTCTGTCTGTCTATAGTCAACAGATTATGATTCTCACTGGCAGTCTTAGAACTAATACGTCTTATATTTGTGTATCAAACAGCTGTTTTAAGGAACCTTAAACAATTCTAACCTCTGTTTCTATTTAAAGAAAGCAGTCATTGCAAGGAACAAGTCCAAAAGAACAATGTGATGAAACCTGGAGTGCACACTTCTTAATTCTTTCAGACATATTTTCAATGTGCAGAACAAAAAACAAAGTCTCTCCCTTTATTTTGTAGCACAGATCACTTAAAAAAATCCCATTGATTATTCTGTCATGGCTTGACTTACAAAATTGCCTCTATACTTGATTATTTGGAAACTACCTCTCTGCTTCATCCTGAAAGAAGACTCATTTCACTGTCTCAGACTTCTAAAACTGTGTGAGTCTGTGAAACAGGAGAGAAAAAAGAAGACTAAGTACCTGCTGGGGAGTCCATCTGTCAGGTGGCTATGCTAAATTAACTTTCTATGTAAAAGTACAGCTCTTTTCCACTGGTGAATAGGAGTTCTTGTGGATTTTCAGATAAAATATGAAATTTATTTTCCTTACTGGGTAATATTGGGACTATTTTTTTTTACATTGTTACCTTTTGTTTAGTTTAGATTTATTCATGTTGCTTTTTTTCAAGGTGCTCCTGTGGTTTTCAGAACCTGTGGGAATTATGATGCTTCATAAATCAGGCATCCACTTCTGGGAGAGCAATTCCTAGCATGCTAAACTAAGCATCAGTGCTCTAGATACATCTTACGCAGGACAAGAAGGCTCTGACATGCAGCTTGTGTGGGTTGGCAAAGAGCAGCTGAGACTCTCTTCCAGCAGTGCTTAGATATCCCCTAGAACAGAGGTTACCTTGCTCTGGGATCAGGGTCCTGTCCAGCAGGGTCCACTTCCAGCCCTCATGCACCCAGAACCTCACTGGAAACAGATTTCTGGCAATTCTTACTCTTGCCCTCATAGTTATTTGCTCTTTAAATCCAATTTAAAATTGATGACAGGTCATGAGAGTTGATACTAACAAATAACTGCCTCAAATATTGAACATTTCAGGATCTTAAGGATGTGAACCTTATTTTTCTTGAATTTGTTTCCTAAATCTAGATTTCTGAGATTCATTGTATACCACTAGCTGTCCAAAGGTTTTTTGAATGCCTGCCCAGCTGTTCTGATATTCATCTGAAACATGAATAGTAGGCAATCACTACCTATACTTTATATATTCATATGACTAAAAAATTACTTTCGGTGTCTCACTGGTGTATAATAGGGTATCAATTTCAAAGCATTTCCTCTCCTCACTTTTATAGCAGTTGGTCTTTTTGTTGTCAGAATTGTTATGCTATAGAGGTATTAAAGTTTTTGCTACATCTGAAGAAAAACAGAAAAAAAATTACATCTAAGTTGCATTTATTCCCATTGACATAGCTTCTTTCTTTTTCTAGAGGGAAAAATTGAACTTCCAGAGATCTTGCTAGTCATAAAACTGCTGAAGCAAGGTCAGGCATTTCAATGTGGATATAAAATATTAATAAATGGGGGCCATTGTCCCATACTCAAAAATTTATGCACTACATCAATATGGGATCATTTTCTTGGTTAAATTCACCTAGTAATTTCTGACTGTATTCATTGCCCAAGGATATATTTCTTTACAGTTAAATATCACTGGCTTAGTATTTTGATAGAAGAAATGCAGAATACAATATATAACCTACACAATAATAAGTGAATAGAAAGTTGCCCCTTGGAAAAAATGCTATAGAGTATATAAAAATACAATATTCGTTTTCAATTACTTATGCTGAACAGCATTGGAAGAAATCCCAGCTGGAATTCCAATGCCATTTCAGAGTGTCTTCATTCTTGTTTCTCTAAGAATGTAAAAGCAATGATGTATTGACAGTCAAGGCAATGCAAGATAAATGCAGTCTTAGAAAAACCTTGAGATTATCCAAGTAAATTTTGAGAGCACACACTTCTCTATCTTTTGTAGAGCTCCAGACATACTGTTGTAACGAATATCTTTCCTGTGGCATCAGTAATTACAGAAGCATGCAAGTAAAATGATCATTGCCTTCTCCTCCAAGTTTTACTCTTTACATAGATCCTTTAGAGATCAATGTACTTATCAAAAAGAGGACTGAGGGGTTATTTGATCATAGTTTCTAACTACCTTCATAGGGTAAAAGTACAGGATATTAAAGAAGTGTTTAATCTAGCAGCAAATACTATAGGTACAAAAGATGTAAGAATTCAGGCAGAAAAGATTTTTTTTTTTTTTGTATATGGAATGACTATCCAGTAAAGAAAAACATGAAGAAAAGAGTAGATGCCTCTTATCTCAATGTCATCAACAAAGCTAGACTGAATGCTTCTGTGGAAAATCCCAGGCATTGTGTCAAAGTTGTGGCCTTGAAATCAAAATTAAACTACGTGACTGGCCCTAATCACCTGTGCCCTTAAAACAAACTTTTCCCTCTAATTTGCTTTTCTACCTTGCCTTGTGTAATGCTGACATTTTTCATTAACTTATTGAAATACTTCTTCAATTCAAAGCAATGTTTTGACAGCGATAAATGCACAAACAAGACTGTGAAATATTTTCATATGTATCTTCTAATGTGGATAACTACATACAAGGATAAAGCTGAGATAGGCCAAATGAATTTAGCAGAAGCATGTGAAGACATAATCAGCAGAGTCTGCTGGTTATGCAAAATTGTAGAGGTTGTCACTAAAAAAAAAAAAAGAAAGAAAAATTCACCTTGTCATTTGCTTTTCTGTAGGCAATATTCAGCTCCAGGGAACAGCATCTTGTAGGTGTAGCAGTTGACTTTCTGCTAGGTCAGGGCACATATGTAACCTCATGTCTTTGTATAAAGGGACAGATGTTTCATACCCCAGTCTCACTACACTCCAAAAATATAAAGTTGAATGAAAAGTCAAGACAAAGTCATTCCTCACAAAAAGTATACCATTATTTTTTCTTTTCTTGGGAAGGGATCAGTGGTTCATAGGCAAGCAGGTATTTGTAGACCTTTTCAGCTGATTTTCCTGACATCTAATGATCAAACCAGAAATACGTGGTATAAAGCAATGAGTGTCTACATATACATGTAGAAAGCACGTTTATTGGTCCTTTTTTTTACTATATTTAAGTAATGGATGAAGATAATTTGTTTTAAAATGTTTTGGTTGGGGGTATTGTCTCTGGAGATTGAGATGGAATTGTCAGCAGGGTAGTGTGGCAGAGGTACTGGTCTAAGGCACGGAATTTAAGGCTCCATCTTTGGTCACATGGGTTTGAATCTCACTGCTGCCAGGAATATTTCCTAGGATGGCGTTGGACTGAATAAAGCTGGACACAAGTATAGGTTTGGACAGAAATGGTGGGAGAGCAGCCCAACAGAGAGGGGTCTGGGGGTGTTGGCTGGCAGCAGGCTCCATAGGAGTCAGCAGTGTGCCCCCAGAAAAGCCCATGCTGGGCTACATGAAACACAGCATAATTAATTGGTCAAAAGGGGTAATTACCCTGCAGTGCTGGCAGCTGGAGGAAATGAGGCTGAGCAGCAACTCTTTGCTCTCTACAGACACCTGAAGAAGGCAAGTGGGTAGCAAGGTGCTGATCTCTCTAATCTCTGCTCCCTGATATCCTGTAATAGGACACGTGGCAATAGTTCAAAACTGAGCCAGAGCAGGATTTTAGCCAGATAAGATGATAGAAAGATATAGGAAGCCCTTTTTTTTTTGCCTGTCAGTGTTTGAGAGGTACTTGGAAAATGAGCTTAATAACATTCTTTGCATTTTGGTCAGCCCTCAATTGATTTAAGCAGTTGAACTAGTTAAGGAGGACATGAGACTGCTGGAGGCCACGGATATGCTCAGAGAGCTGGAATATGTCTCCTATGACAACAGGCTGAGAGTTTGGGTTGTTCAACCTGGAGAAGAGAAGGCTCTGGCGAAACCTTACAGCATGTTCCAGTACTTAAAGCAGGGCCGCAAGAAAGCTGAAGAGACTTTTTAAAAGGACATGTAGTGATAAGACAAGGGGAAATGGCTTTAAACCAAAAGAGGGTATGTTTAGGTGAAATGTTAGAAATTCTTTAGTGTGAAGCTGGTGAGGCAGTGGAAAAGGTTGCTCAGAGAAGTTGTGGATGTTCCATGCCTGGCAGTGTTCAAGACCATGCTGGACAAGGCTTTGAGTAACCGGTCTAGTGGAAGGTGTCCCTGCCCATGGCAGGGTGATTGGAACTAGATGATCTTTATAGTCCCTTCCAACCCAAACCATTCTATGATTCTGTGAGTTGATGGCTGTTGTAATATTCTTCCAAGTGAAATAGTTTGTTCTACTCTATTTTGTTGTGTGACCTTCATGACTCAATGCTCAGCTCACTGAGGCAACCTGCCTTCCCAACAGAAGCAGACATGGAAAGTCCCATGAAACACTCATCCAAGATAATTTTACACAGCTCAGTCTCCTAAGAAAATACAGGTAAGCAGCTTCTCCAGTCCATGCACTAGTTCTTCATTGACATCACACATGAATTTTGAATCAGGGCCATCACCTCAGGGTTACTGTAAACTTCCAGATATAGGTGTCACAAGAAACATCGTATTCATATTTGTATTCCAAGTCCATCAGTCTAAGAAAACAGATCTTCTTGCAGAACCACTCTATATCTCAAATGTTAAGCTGCCTTAATTCAAGCAAGAATAGCTTGAATTCTTTCTGTGTGAAATAATGCCCTCATGCAGGCTTAAATACCTACTTTTAAAGGAACTTGATCTCAAAGTATGGCTGAGTGGAGCACTTGGTGCTTAAAATGGCAGCAAACTTGTGTTTGTGAAATTCACAGACAGATCCATCCTCACCAATTCCTTTTATCCTTAACTCTTTCACACTCCCTTCCTTGACATCTCCTTACCTAACTGCCTACAGATGCTCTATCTTAAAATGATTACGTTACTGGAGACACCTTTAATTGTCTGACACTTCTACTTCTCAACCACCTCTAAATATTTTTCTTTACTGTTTGCAACAGACTCTGAAGCACTGTCCCTCTCCTCTCCCTCTCCTCTCCTCTCCCTCTCCTATCCCTCTCCTCT
>VXBI01013280.1:99584-116690 GCA_013397375.1 Toxostoma redivivum | reverse complement strand
CCCCCCCCCTCCCCCCTCCTCTCCCCTCCTCTCCTCTCCTCTCCTCTTTTCTTATCTTCCGTCCTCTTGTCTTTTTCCACCTCAATATATTAATCTAGAGACATACATATTATTTTTGCTTGGCTGTGGAAAGTTTGTATTTTCAATTCCTTATAAAGTATTTGGAAATATAACTATTTTTGTATTAATTAAGGCCATAAAATATCCCAAATTATGCCTTAGAGAAAAAGGCATCAAACACTTGAAAATACTGGCTTGTGGTCACTGATGGAAACCCATCCCCTTAGCTCAAATGAAAGGAGCATAGATCATGCATCTGGAATCACAGTTCTGTGTTCTGTTGGTTAAATTGTGCTACTGTTATTAAATAAACTAATAAATCCTTCAAGAAGGATGAAGCTGTAGTTGGTTGCTTGGGTTTTTTAAAATTATTATATCTGCACATTGTGGCATCTCCCTATGGCCACAGACTTGCCAGCAGTTACAGAAAAAAGGAAGAGAGTCTGCTTTCCAATGTCATACCTTCACTGTGTGAAGTCATGGTGACATTGAGGCTATTTAATTTTGGACCATAGATTCCTATTATATGGCAAAAAGTAATAAATTTTAACAGTACCACAGTGCAGAAAATTCAACACCTAAATAATGTAAGACTTTTCTCCTAATGGTAGTATTCTGATGATTTTAGCTATTTTTAAAGAAAATACAGGACAATGTACTGGATTTCTTTTCTATGTTCCTAGAAAACATTCTGTTAAGCAGCTTTCCAGTGTCTTCACTATCTAGCCTGAGACATGGGTGGCTTATCATATTAATTAAGGCATTATCATTAATAGCTGTTTGTGTCAGTCAAAGGTAGATAGCACAGCCAAACACCTCCAGATGTCCAGCAGCTCTCCACACTAGCCTGGTGAGCACATCTAACTCTTCATTTTACTCAGATGCTCCAAATGTTCCTTCACAAGTCTCACCTAATCAGCTCATTTCTCAGACACAAGCATTTCTGGTGTACTTCTTACTCTTCTAATTTGTCCCAGTCTCAGCTGCCAGTTTGTAGATGTGTACCTTTCACATATCCTTCGATTGTGTATGTAGTTTCCAAATGTATTTAATCTTCAGGACTAAAGAGACTGTTGCTGTGCTGTCTGGCCATATTGTCATTTCAGTCGTTATTGTAAGTGCATTATCCCATCATAAGCTCTTTTACAGGAATAAGAGGACAAAAGCCATCTTCTATGACCTAGTGATCATGCAGGACAGTGTTTTCTACCCATCTTTTTTTAATTTCTCAGGTCTAAATGAGTTAGAATATTTCTACTCTCTGATGCAGCTATATTGTAAAGCATAGGTTGTACCATCTGAGCAGTGTTTCAGTCATTTCATTAGGCTGGATGTTCTTGTTCTAAAATAATAAGCATTTCTCTGCTTGCACAAGGAGATCACTCAATACCTATTTTGGGATGCCATGTGTTGAAGACAGAACACTCTGTTTAGCAGTGTGACAAATGGACTGACATGTCAGGAGGAGACTAAAATTTGGAAAGTGGAAAAAAAAAATCCTTAAATGGGTATTATATGTCAAAGCAAAAACAAAATCAAAAACAAACAAACAACAACCAATAGGACAAAATAATAGGAAGAAACCTTCAGATATTTTGTGCACTTGGACAAAAGAAACCATTAAGATTTTATGCAGAGATTGTTCTGCATGCTGAGTCACACTAGAGCAGCACATCTACTTAACTCAAGATTTATTTTTCTGGTGATTTCCATAAAAAGTAATTATTATTGGCAACAAGTGATCAGACTTTATCAACAGAGACATGGCAGTGCTGTCTTTATTTTCTGCAAACTTTGTTTCTTTAATGACTGTTGCAAAGCTGTGGTATCACAAACCAATTATTTCAGATGAGCAGTTAAACCTGTTTTTCTTGCACAGTACTGTACAAGAAATTCTCAAGGATCTACACACTTCTGTGTGGGCTTTCCTGTCAGCTACAGCTTTAATATGTTCGTTAAGTGGTTTGAATAATAAAAGTGTCCTATGTGTTTGAATGCTTTTGTCATGGGCGGCATCTTTTCAGAATAAATTGAGTATATCATCACCGTGTCCCTCTCATTTTCCTCAGTGTCTCTGTTCATCTGGGGCTGGTACAGCCATCATCACCTCATCATGTTGCTGTACAAAATATCTGGAAGTGTGTCTTTGCTCTTTTATTAAAACATCCCCTATTTCAGTTTATTGCAAGAGGTAAATGTATCATCTTGCAGCTACTTTATAAGGTTTGAAATTGCTCAATTCATCTGATTGATTCTATAATCTGGCTTGCCAGGACCTGTCCTTGTTCTCAATGGAAATGTTTTTACCAACGTGTTGGTGCTGTATATCAGCTATTGTGCAGATAGAATGATGCTAACTCAAGATAAACCTGATATTCTCTTGTGAATGCTTGTTAATACAGATTTTCTTATCTGCCATTTTCTCTTCCTAATTTTGATGAAACTGTTAACCCATATGTTTGACTTGGTGATGTTTTTATGACACTTTTTTTGTGAATTCTAATTGAAATTCCTTCACTATTTTCTAGTTGGGCTGTTTTCAGCAGGAGCTCTAAACACGAACACGCTATTCTTGGTATTTCTGAAGCTGGCACTTATTTCCCTCCTTCAGCTTTTTTACATGTCTTATCTGCTCTTTTCCTATGTGTAGATAAGAAAAGGACCTGATTTTGATCAAACCCAATGCTTTCCATGGACTACAGCTGTTCCTAAGTATTAGGATTTCATTCTAAGTGGAATATTTTCAATGGGTTTCTAATAAAATGAATTAATACTTTCAGGACTTTCTTGCCCACTGTGTGCAATAAGAGAGATACTCGAGGCCCTCTTCACATTAGCTTTCCCCAACACATTCAAATGGATTTGAAAATATTTTTTACTTTTCTTTCCAATCCTCAGCATTTCTCTGAGATAAAGATAAGAATATTTTCTAGGTACTCTTCATTTATCTCTTGACTTTCACACACTGACAGGTTTTCAAATAAGACAACAAATCTTTGCTTTGTGTGGGCTATGGTTGCTTTTGACAACATGTTGTGCTGTCCTCTTTATATATCAGGAAGCCAGATTGTGACCAAGGATATAACATTTAAAGTAAAGCTATTAAACTCAAAGCACAATAGCTTCATCAGACACACTTAGTCCAAGACCCCCTTGGTAATTAGATATAATTAAACAGAATTGGAAGAAGTGTGACTTTTGTAATTCTGAGTAGTTCCTTAAATTCAAACCTAGGAGGCCTATGTCTAAAGTTGTCTTTGGTGAATTTGAACTTTGTGACTTTTTCTTTGGAATATAAATTTGTTCACTACCAGGATAATGTTTAAAGATCCCTGTGTATGTCTTTAGTGACAAACTCTAGAGTATGCAAGGCTTTGTGACTTTGAGAAATACAGTATGTTGTTAAAGAACATTGTCAATATTATGAATGGGAAGTTATTTTACAAATATCTATGAACATACTGTGTAGGTTTAGTTATTTTTGCTCATATTTATGTAGGTTTAAAATAATCTAAAAGGAAAACCAAGAGGCAAATGGAAGTTGAGACACCATCTCTGAAATCCGGAAAATTAAACAGCCTGTGAATCTGCTTTTAAGGATGGTATTTAGGATATACTATATTTCATTTATTTTTCTTTATGGACGAGTCACAATAAAAAGAGCGATGTCAAGAGAAAATAATTTAAAAAAAGCAATACCTCTATTGTTGCCTTGATATTGATCTATATCATCTGATATTTCTTTCTGACATTAGCCTTTGGTCTCCAATATACTTTAGAGAATAAAATGCTGACTATATATTTTGCAATACATATCAGAGAAAAGTATGAACTACATTAGGCTTTATTTAGTCCTCGGCACAGTGACCTCTGAGAATGTTATTGCTTAGCTCCTTTAAATCAATGTTCTTGTTGACACAATGTAATATTTAGTGAAAGGGCTGTTTAGTCAGGGGATTTAAGACACACTTTATTTAAAGATGATCCATGATCATTTAAAATAGGACTTCATCTAGAACAAGTAAAGGATCATTTACTCAAGACTATTTTAGCCTGTTGCACTCTTAGCTGAGCATTTTTTTCTCATTTGAATACTCTGTTACCTGTGTTTTTAAGAGAAGAGATATTGTCCTCTATGACTTGAGCCTCTTAAAAAAACCCCATCCATCCCTTAAATTCTCAGATTTGCTATTGCATATTTTCTTAACAAAAGTTAATGTGTCAGAGACCTCCAAAATGATTTTATTTTGCATGCTACACCTAAAACAGAAGCAGGTCTTCAAAGCAAAGGCAGCACTTATAGAGAAAACCTGAGGGATTTTTTTTCCTAAATGTGCTATATAGAGTGCCATGTTTTTTGTTTTACAGTGTTGCTATTCTATTTTTTTCTTGAAAGGTTATAAAATAAAGTAGCATCTATGTATTACATTCTGATTCTCATCAAAGATTTAGTGAGATGAATAAATGTCCAGGAAGAAGACACTGAGGAAGAGTAAGAGGTAAACAAACATATATGGTAATGGTCCCTAACACACTTTCACTCTCAGCTGTGGAGGATTCCTGAGACTCTTGCAGTTTCTCTTGGTGAGCTCCTATGTATGTCACTTGCAAGAAAATCTCTGGTCAACCTTTTAACTCAGAGAAATCATTTACATTCACAGAATCCTTTGCCAGGAGAACTACAGTGTTACCTGCTGGATTGGGAACTACCTCCTTTCCTAACAGACTATCTGGGATAACAAGAACACTGCATATATTATTTATTTACCTATTTATTTATGTATGTAACATCATCCAGCATTTAACCTGATAGCTTTTATAGAATGGCTTACAATATCCCAAAATTCCTTCTGAGTAACTTTGGTTAGTTGAGATCCTCTCATTTTTTAAATGAATCTGATGTTGCTTTTCCCTGTGTGTATCAATTTTCACCTACCTGCACTGTATTTTATCTCCTATTAGAATATCCAGTTACTTAGTAGGCCCTTCACAGTCTGCCATCATCATTAGTATCTTGAATTACTTTACGTGTTCAGAAGCACAGGTACTTCAACATCGTTACTGGGCTATTTATGAAGATATTGAATAGCACACAACTCCACTACTGATCTCCCCACACCACAGGAATTAACATTTCACTTCTGTTTCCATTTCTGTTCTCTCAACCATTCATTCATTACCTTCAGCCATGAAAGAATGCCCCTGCACTGATGCAATGGCTCATTGTTTTCTTTAAGATTTTGCAATAAAGATCATTGTGAAAATTTTTGGAAATCCAGACAGGCTACATGTACTTAATCATTTCTGTCTCTGTGATTATTG
Organism: Toxostoma redivivum; assembly: GCA_013397375.1. NCBI lineage: Eukaryota > Metazoa > Chordata > Aves > Passeriformes > Mimidae > Toxostoma > Toxostoma redivivum. The sequence continues at coordinate 111,308 of VXBI01013280.1, read as the reverse complement.
ACTTTGGGGGCTGAAATTCTCTTCACAGAAGTCTCTGGATTTAATTTTTACCAAAGTATTAACAAAGAGATTCAGTAAATTTATCCTTTCTAATTCTCTTTACTGATATGCTTAATATGAAAGGATTTTTAAAATTACTTTTAAAAAATTAAGATTATTAAATTAAAATGCTATCAACCAGCATTTGTGTATTGAGCTTCAAGTGAGAGGCTACTTTCTAGATTTAGTAGTTTATATATTTTATAATTGAATTCATTTGAACACTTAGGTGAATACCACCTTGTTCTGGTGAGTGGCTGACATTTGTTCTGTCTCTGTATAACCACGTTAGTTCAACTTCAAGTATAGCTGCCCCATAAATCCCTCAATCCCTAAACCTGCCAAGGGATTCCAGATGAAAACCTTCTCCATAAATGGGGAATATAAGTTAAAAAATATATATTTAACTTTTGAAAAATTATTTTTTCCTTAGTTCTCCTTTATGACTCCATGTGCTGTGTACATCAGAACAGAATCCTTATTTCACCCTCTGCAAGAATGTTATGAAAGAAGTTTGATTTGTTTTGTTAGCTAACTTCAGAACTTTTTTTTTTGTCTGGCTCACAGCTTCTAATACAAGTGTCAATACTACACTTCAAAGTTCCCTTCCTTCCTAGCTGTCTCAAGTACAAAGCAGAGCATCTCATTATCAGTCATCTGGTAAGACTTTTTCCCCTGTACTTGTGTCATCTCCATTATATCACTATACTACACAAATATTCATGCCTAATTTTTTTTTTCTAACCAAATCTGATTATTTTCCTGGCATTTATTTTGTGATTGAACGATTGAGTGTTAAGTAGGTGAAAGAGGCAATCACAAACCAATTGACATTGCCCCATGTCGTTCATGATCCCCCCTCTCAAGTCAGCTGAGTAATTTTCTCACAGTAATGATTTCTGGATATCGAGGCCAATATAAATTATCTGAAAGAAAAGTGTTAGTTCTAAAGCATGATTCAGAGAGCTCTTTTAACTGGCTCGTCTCAAATCATTATTAGGGAATAAAGTAAACAGAAAGGGGGTTTTAAAGTAAATAGAAATAAATGAAGGCAATTCCTATATCCACACATAAATGTTGTTGCTCAGGTTGGTACCTGAGTGTGTAATTGTAAAGAAGGCAGTGATGCCTACATAGCCCAGCTTGAGTTCTGGCTACTTTGTTTTACTTCTCAAAACTTTCAAAGAGCAAAAGAAAGGAAATACAGCACAAATATTTTCAGAATAATCATACCTAAAGCAGAAAAATATCTCATCGATTTTTTCTAAATTAGTCTACATTGTGTGATGTTACTATGTCAAGGTACAATACAGACATTATATTTAGTGGAAGCAACTCATCAGGTTTCCATGAAGGCTGTATACAACAAAAATCTAGAAAAATGATTTTTAAAATCACATAAATTTATTTTGAGCATTTCTTTTTTGCATCGAGCCATGGTTAAGAAATAAAATCTCAGATCTAGCCAGGAAACCAGCTCCTAACATTTCTTCATGTTTACTTAAATGGTTCATGAATAAAGAGTCCATCTTTTGAAATTATTCAGATATTGTCAGAGACCTTTGCTTTCTACCTGTTAGAGTGTGTGCAAAATTATCTTCAGACTGACAGCATCCCAGTTACCTAAATGCAATTTGTGCACATGCATACATCAGAGAAAATTAAATACCATATGGTGCTGAGCCAGTCACAATTTGTACTGTTTGAAAATAGCACACTTTTGAAGCCTGATGACAAATTTTATGGGTTTTCTCTCACTAATTTATGGGAAAATAGCTCTTAACCATTTATCAACAGAAGCACTGCCTAAGCTGTGGCTGTAAAACTTCACTGCAAGAAATATTTCTAAGCAAATCACTGTCTATAAAACATGGAACCATGAAAAAAGATTTTTCCTCTCAAAATACCTACAACAGTTTTTAAATTTCCTGCCTTCTCTAGTGATGGTGTGTTTTTAGTCATCACAAATGAAAACATCCCAATCAAAGGAGGAAACCCTAACTGTTTCTGCTATCCCTCAGACACAATGGTGTTGCTGTGAGTAAGATGGATTCACAGTTAAAGAGTGAGTAGTTTTTGGCAGTCTGAGGATGTGTTTGTGCCTTCTATTGGTCAGTCAATGTAGCTGGGTGGTGTTGGCCAGAAGTTATCTTTAAACTGTTGATAAAATATCAGGATATAATGAAATAGAATTGTTATTAATTTCTTGGTTAAAAAAAAAAGTGTCCTTGGTCATTTGTATAAACTTTGAGTAATCTCTGTAGCTTAGCATGATATCTTGTTTGCTGTGTGTGAAAGTTGTAAACTACTGAAGCAGCAAATAGAGTATTTAATATTTGTGTTTTCATAGCACATTCATGCCCTAAGACTGGGGACTCCTCCAGTCTGGAGATCCTGGGATATGTGATATGACAATCTGGAGAGATATTCTGTATCTCCTGAGAGAGGCACAAAGCTCTCACAGCCTAGTGGCGATTTTGCCTGATCTGAGTCAGCTGTCCAGGTCCCTGTATAGGTAAGAGAGGCAGAAAGCAATAGCTGTGATCCTTAATTAATACACTGGGAAAGGAGTTCACTGATTAATTGTTGCCTTGTCGATGACTGCACAGGGACCCTGTCAATGGTGGTGACAATCTTGTTACTATCCAGGGCCACCTGTCTGCTTCAGAGGGTAAGGAATATGGATTTGGATGCCCTTTTAAAGATGGTTGGGGTTTTTTCCCTCTCCTTGTCTCTACAGTAGATTGGAACTTCTCTCTCAGTCTTACATTGCTGGTCATCAATGACAATCTATTCTTTGTGTTTTAAATGCTGCTTGTTGTTTCCCTTCTCATCTTTATATAAGAAGAATATGTATTCTTCTTATATATTGAGTATTGAAAAGCCTGCTCTAAAAAAAGAATTGCAAATGTTTTGATATTTCTCAGCTGTAGAAGTATATATATATATGAGTATGTGTAATTAGAAACTTTTCTTTTGCTCATTTATGGAATCTGTTTGGCTTTGCCTCATTTTCATAGAAAGAAAAACAGATAATTTGGTACTGGCAAAAATACTATATTTTGGATCCTAAATAAGACATACTCTATATTTCCTTTTTGGACCATCCTAATTAAAATCATTGTATAAATTAATGAAAATTAAAAAGCGTGGTCAACAAATATAAATATTTTTCCTGTAAGCAAAACATCTATTTATTTTACTGAGAATTTTTATTTACGTAAACACACTTTACTTACAAAATTTTTGTTCATCAATTTGATGGAATAACCCATATAGACCAATATTTACAAGAAACTCAGGGAGGCTCCATTAAATCAAATCCTTGTTTACTAAGTAAAACAAAACAAAAAAAAATACATTCTTTGAACCTACTTAGTTGTGCAGCCTATCCTGTGCCAGTATTGCTTTAACATGTCTGCTCCAATCTGGTGAAACCCCACCTGAAGTACTCTGCTCAGCTCTGGAGCCGTCAACACGAGAAAGACAGGAACTTGTAGGAGCCGGGCTGGAAGAGGGCCCAGGAAATGTTTGGAGGGCTGGAGCACTTTTCCTATGAGAACAGACTGAGAGAGTCAGGGATGCTCATCCTGGAGAAGACTCCAGGAAAACCTGATTGCAGCATTTCAGTACTTAAACATGACTTATAAGAAAGATGGGATGATCTATTTCGTAGGGCCTGTACCAATAGGACAAGAAGTGATGTTTTTAAACTAAAAAAGGGTAGATTTAAGCTAGATATATGAAATACAATTATATAACTTTTAATTTATTTATAATTAATTATTTATTTTGTAAGATGTGCTGAAAAAGGTCTTTCATACATGTTTAGGATATTCTATAGCTTAACAAAGATGTTCGGTTTGGTATTTAGCTCGCAAGTGAGATTCTTCAGCCTTTCTGGTCAGGAATGAGATATTTTTCCACTTAACTCCTCTGAGGAGTTGACTACAGAGTCTGTGTCTGTGTTCATTCTCCCCTGACCTGACTAAAGTGTAAAAAAACCAAGGAGAGAATGAGGATGCATGTTCATAAACTCTAAACTGGGTATAAATTGCAGGAAGACTGGGAGCAAGCCTTCTTTCTTCTCCTTTGTTTTCCTCTTTGCTAGTGAGTTTCTTTTAATTAATCATCACATTATTCTCATAGACTTTCTGTCTTTACAGTTTTGGTTTCTAAATGTTGGGCTGGGAGTTGTACCTGGTAGAAAATATTTTCTTTCTCAATGGACATTGCCCCAAGAGGTGGCAGATGGAGAATGGCAAACAAGGAATTGAGTCCTCTGTGGCTTCCTGAGCTCGCTATTCTGAGAGCTATTACAAAAATTAACTTGACTGTTAATAGGAGGCTTACTTGCATCAAGTTAAATCTAAAAGAATCAGGATCCAGTGAGTCAGTCACAGCTGTGCTTCGTGACTGCTGGTGGCTTCACATGTGGCATGGATCTGGAAAGAGCAGTCCAGGAAGTTCTCTCTAGAGAATCTTCAAAGACAAATTTCTCATATCTCCTTTCCCTACCCAAAGCAGGGAGACTAACCATCAACAAATGGCATTAAGACAAGAAGAGAAATTATTTATGTTTGTCTATCACATAAACAAAATAATAAACCAATGTGCACTTCATCTGAACCCATAAATCTGCTGGTCTTGGTTCATAATTCTGTCATTTTCATGACATCTACAGACTCTTATCTCTGAATTTTGTCCCACTACAGTGGTGCTATGTGTATATGATATGTTATGGTATACCATAACCACAATATCTCATGTTTTATTGAATATTCCAGCTATTTGTTTGCCAAGCAGTGGCATTATTTTATGGCAGTGGCAATAAATTCTGTATGGCTATTTTTCTGTTAATTTGTCTATTTATATAAATATTAAAAAATAAGAATTCAAAAACCTAGGGCTAGAATTTTATTCTGTTTGATGCATATAGTAATAAGCTAATACTTATAGCTTGTTAGTACCTATTATGCATAAATTTCTCTTTGTGAGTTTTGAACAGCCTGCTGTTATTGCACTTTGCAATTTTCCTGAGTGTTGTGTACTATAGTATCTGCTATAAAAAATGTTGTCTATGCACATAAAAATATTTGGTATTGACTGTCACTCCAAGAATTTCTCCCACTTTAGAAGTGGAAAATTATTTATTTGTCGAGATAACCATTTTTTTTTTTTGTGAGTCAATTATTAAGCAAAGATATCCATGTTTTTTCTTTACAGTTACCAACAAGGTTACACATAGTTATTTCTTTAGTCATTCTATTACTTCCTAGTAACAACAAGCTTATCCTGTTTGTCTTTCATCTTAGAGAGAGAAGAACTTATTAATGGACATAAACCTTAAGGCAGTTGGTCTCTTTCATTTCTACCCTGTGCACTCTTGTTATGCTCCAAGTCCTGGTACTGGGCAAGGAAGAATTCGCTGTATCTATGGAGCTAAGGATTTATTGTTAATCCAATTAATGTTTTAACAGACTAATAGTCAAGATTCTCTAGCACAGAGAAGTCTTACCACTGTAAATTGTTATCCCACTCCAACACCCCAAAATTTCCTAGTACTTACCTTTTCCCCTGATTCTGTCCTTGTCCCTTCAGTGTTCTTTTACATCTTAAGGTGAAGACTTCCAGTTTTCTCAAGAAAGATTGCAGGTAGTGGTGTATTTTTAATGGGCTCTCATTGTCCGGAGGTCTTTGCTAGGTGAAGAGTGACATTAACAGTGAAGGTATCTTCCTCTTTAGTCCCAGAACCTGCTTGAGTGTATTGTCATATATTTCCTTGCCCTAGGCTGCTGCCTTCTGGCTGCTCCCAGGTGAGTGTGAGTATGGCCCTGCACCCTGCTCAGGCTCAGTTCCCAGAGGCTCTTGCTTGCTGGGCAGACACCCCCTGGGCTTGTCAGATCCTTCTCACAGACACTGGTGCAGATATGGCTCAGGCAGGGCAGGCAATGGGTGCGTGGTCCTGAGGCAGGAGCAGAAACCAGCCCAGAGTCCAGGCCAGTGCAGACCCTGGGTCACTTTGCTTGGAATGAAAAAAGCCTTATTTATGCAGCAACAAAGAGCTTCAACCCCAGGAACTATTTTTAGATTTTTGTTCCTCTGTTATGTTCTTTTCTGCTCTTACATGTCTTCATTTTCTTGAAGTGATCGAGGGCTTGACAAAACTGGATAATGTTGTGTGTAATAGGATGAGGAAATATTTTATTCAATTTTCAATTCAATACATCTTGTTAGTCTACATATCAATTTCCTGCAAAAGAGAAAACATTACTGGAGTGAGCCATTAGCTTTGCCTATTTATGCTGTATTGTCGATAACTCCTTGAATGCTAATAGAAATGTTTTAATAAATTCTGTCTGGATTCTTCTTCAAATCAGTTTGTGTCCTAAATACTTTTATGGTGATATTTCATTCAGTTCTGTTGCAGCTCTCTGCCCTGATGCTGTGAAGAGTTGCTCTTACAGTGCTTGTGAACCTATTTTGTCTCGGCTGTGATCTCTACCAGTTCTGAAAAAGCTTTTGCCAAATTATTTTTGCCTATGTATTTTGCTTTCATTTGTACTTGGCTGAATACATTATTTGACAGACTTTGGTTTTTGAGTAGTACCCTGACTTTTTGGTCACAAAAGAAAATTATAGGTTAGTATTTTATTGCATTTATAAAATAATTCCAACATATAAACATTTTCTTCATGTAATAAACTTGAATGACAGGCCCTTTTTTGCTTTTTGGTCACTGATGGCTTTTGCTTTAACCATTCTGTACATTGTGGTTAAAACAAGCAAACAAAACTCAGAGCTTACCTAGCCTTACTGGTATAACTGCATTTACAGATGTTTAGTCTCAAATAATATATAATTACTTTTATCCACCCTCCTTTGGCTTGTGTATTTAATTCTAGAGTGAGCAATATCTTTTTTCCTGGGGCCCTGTGACTGTCTGGAAGTGTTGGTAAAATGGCAAGTATAGGTTGAACTGCAGAGTTATTCCTGGGAGTGAAAGACAGACCCAGTTCTTCAGTCTCGATGGTTTTATACTGGTGTAACTGTTCACTGCACACAGCTGCAGTTGCTGTAGCGAGCTGCAGAGCTCTGCAGTGTATAGCAGACAAAAGTCCTGCTGTCAGGAGGGGGAGTGGAAGATGACAAGCAGGGTATGGGAAAAAGCTACAGCCAAGCTGAAAGCAGGGTATCCTTTTACAACATAAAACAGTTACCAAAATGCCAGTTAAAAACTGTGACACAATTATCAAACTAAGAAATCAACCCCATATTCAGCATATGTGTCAGTGGCTGTGAATGTTCTTGGCAGAGTGCGTTGACAGAAGTCAAAGCTTTCCATTGAAGTGAGGAGATAGAGAAAACAAAGTGGTTTCTAATCCCCATACAGCTTTTATGATTTGAATGAACTTGATTTTTTCCCCTCCACTAAGCTTTTTATTTTCTGAATAAGGATGTGAGGTTGCTTGTTCAGCCTTCGTTTCAAATAGTCTGGTGCCTGGGTCTCCTGTGGCGCATTGCCACAGAGGTGTACTTGCAGCAGATTAAGCCACACAGATCTGAATTTCATGATCTTTTAATGTTTGTCATCTCTAACATTCTTCATTCAGAAACTGTAATGTTCCCCATGCATTCATTCCCCGGTCTAAACATTGTCCCCTTGGCAGCACTGATGCAGACAGTAGACTGAGTTGTCAGCATGGTTTACATCTCCATTAAGAAATACAGTTCTCTATTGCTGCTCAAGGTCAGCATACTCCTCCTGAAAGATTTTACAAAGGGAGCAAATGCCACCTGACAGAGAATATGAAGGCAGGTCATTTGCTAGAGTACACATTTTTAGAAGCTTGGCTATGAAAGTCTTAACCTTGTTTCATAAATTCCAATGCAGAATGTCCTCTGTGTTCAAAAATTGCACCTTTTTATCTGAGGTCAATATTTCTACAATGTTTTATAGCGAAATAAGTCTTTGAAGCACAACTTCTTTTTCTTTTTTTTTTTTTTTTTTTTTTTTTAAATAATGGTACTCATTGGTTAACCTGATATTGGTAAATACTTAAGGACTACAGGTTTGGGGCAGTAGAAATAGCAGACATTTTAAAATTCTTGAAAAATATTAATGTGCATTGCACTTGAAGCTCTAAAAATCACAGAAAGTAGGAATCACAATAATGCTTACAGAAAGGTAATCTTCTCAACCTTAAACAAAAAAGAATCACTCACTGTCATTATTAAGCTATTCACTGTAGTCATAGAGACTGAGGTGTTACAAAAATGAATTATACAAATTCTGTTAGTAGTAGTCATAGTAGATTCATGTCTGAAATCAGTTTTGAAAATGAAGGTTAAGAAGTGATAAAAGAAGATTTACTTGAAAAGCAATAATTTATTGAAGCTGTACTGCCTTGTGGGAAAGAATATATTTTCTTCTTATGAAAATGAAAGTTGTACTGTTACAGTTAGAGAAAAGTTGATACAGTGTAATTTTAGAGATCTACCATTTTTCACATTTGTCTTCCCTTATTACTCTTTGACATGTTATCTTGTGAACAAAAGGTTTTAAATAACTCTTGTAGCTCTTAATGGGTTTGAGTATGGAAGACTAAAGGTGCTGAATTTGAGATGAATGAATACCAAATATTATAAGACTATATTTAGTAAAATAACATAGGAAACTGCAGAAAGCACAGAATGCACTTCTTCCTTAGGAAAACTCTTCCATCCTTTTGTGACATTATTTTCAGTCTTGTCATGAGCAGTCTAAAAGAAGGGAGTAATTTTGCTTCTTTGCACTCAACACTAGCCTGAAATCATGAGGACTGGCAGCTATAGCAGAAACACTTACAAAATTAATCAAGCTCAGTGATGAATTAGCAAAGCTGTAGACCATCTAACCTGTAGGCACACAAAATTCAGGACAAACAGCTGTTTTGACATTTCTAGCTGGGAATCCTGCCCTCCACAAACATATTTCATGCTCAGACATGGTCTCTTGGCTGCTTGTACTCGTCCCCATCTGTCAGGATGGCACTGTGCCCATACACAAGGTGGTATGTCAGCTTTGGTAGGGCATAGGTGCCAAGAAAATTCTGTGCTTGCAAAGCTTTGCATGTGCTGGTTCTTCAGTAGGGAGCCTCTGCTCTGACACAGCAAGGCTCCCTCTCAACATGACTCCCTACACTTAATTACACCTGTTGACACTTCTGTATCTAAGGAAGAATACTTAAATAGTACATGCAGGAAAGATTGGTAAGTAGGAATGGATTTAGGAATCTGTATTGCACATACACCTCCAGATCATTCTAGACTGGGGAGAAAATATTGTCATAATTTATGTCATCATCATTAACACCTTCAATTCGATAATCCCCTGCCCCTCACTCAAAAAAGAAAGAATTCTAGTTATCAGCATGAACTCAGTCAAAAAAGAAATTAAAACACAGTGGACATTGGCTGTTGAAGCACGGAGAGAGAAACCTGACTTTTCTGTCTTATTGACTGTGTGATAGTGAAACTCTATTTACTGCAATGGAATAATCTTTGCTTTATCCCAGCGCATGAACTATGAGGACAGAGAAAAGCCAGCCTAGGTACTGTGTGTGAGAGCTCTGTGAGCAGTTGTTGGGAGTTGAATCATTCCCTTTTTTCTTTTCCTTTCTGTGGAATTTTTTCCCATTGTTATGCTAAGTATTTGTGGCTACAACTTAGTAATAGTTGTCCCCCGCAGGAGGGTGAGGGGAGGGGGGATGGACAAAGGGAACCGGGAAAAGGACGAGGGATGGGGCCGGAGAGGGAGAGCTCTCCGGGGGTAACTGTGCGGTGGGGGAGACAGCCGGGGATCCTGTCTGGCATCTCTCCCCGCGTTCACAGCGCCGGAGACCACGCTCCCTGCTGTTGGACCTCACCCTGCCGCCTTCCCGTTTTATCCTGCTACCTGCTTCCCGAGCAGCACGGCCGACATGGGGAGGGAGGAGCGGCCCCCGGCCTCCCTCTCACCCCCGGGCCGCCGCCGCCATCGCCCCAGCCCCTTCAGCTGCGCGGGACCTGCCCTGCCCACAGCACCGGGAACTGAGCGCAGGAGAGGGAGCCTGCATCCGAAAAGGGCTGGGACTGAGCTACACTGCTCTGTTTTGGTGTCAGTTTCCAAAGCTGGTGTTGTTTTCTGCTGTTTGCCTGGTTAGATATATTAGTAAAGAACAGTTACTCCTATCCCCATATCTTTTGCCTGAAAGCGTCTGATTTTGAACTATAATAATTGGCAATCTCCATCTCAGGAAAAAAGGCTTTTTGCCTCTCCTTAACAAACATCTGTCTTTCAAACCAAAACAGCAGTCCATAGGGTTTCCTTATCACTAAAGGACACAATTACCTAAAAAGATGAGAAAATTCTGAGACTGCAGAGACTTTCCTGTACCTTCTTCCTGTAACAGACCACATAGCAGGTCTAGGGAAGAAAGCTGCACTGCCTTGGGGAAACTGAGATGTTCTGGGTTCAAATTACGCTTGAAATTATTTTCTCTGATGAAAATTAGAAAAAAAAATGGAATTAACTGAACCGCCCTTTTAAAGGACAAGTCTGGCTTTCAAAAACACTTCCTCTCTTTCGCACATAAGTGGTTATTCATAACACCAACAGAAGTTTTCATCATTCCTTTTATATCTTGTATATTTAAAATTCACAGGAATGTTTTCTGTAACAAGACTTCTAGCAACTTTACCAGCTGCTCAAAATTCCTACTTGTCTTTTCCTATCTTGTTGCCATATAACTACTGATTTATGTGTGACTCATCCCCTTGCATTTCATTCTTTTCAATTTCTGCAGGTTGCATTGGAAAAGTCATATGACTTGAGTTTTCAGGTGTATTTACTCTTGTTTTTCTAATACAAGGATCTATTTCCCAAATACTTCTTATATTTTAAAAACCTCTGGTGTTCTGATTAGTCATAAATGTCTGTAAGGAGGTTTTTAAAAGCTAGAAATAAGCACAAATATCTTGAAACCCTCCAGAAACACACCCTTCGGTTCTTATCTCTCTTTACTTTGTGCTCTTATTGTAGTGAGACATCTAAATTGAGTAACTCAGAAAGATTTAATCCAGAAGAATGAGATACAAAAATTATTTTCCATTGTGTTTTTCCCTTCCCTTGACATTAGGAGTATCCCTTTTTCTGATTTTCTCAAATGAACCTTTCTAATTGGTGTATTTTATTTTCTCCTTCTATTTGTTTAATTCAGATTATATTTATTCTTAGGCTTTATTTGTGCTGTATCAGAAGAATTCCAAGCACTCATATTTTCCTAAATATTTCTAAGTCCTTTAGTACAAAGCAGTGTTTGCCCATTTATTTTTTCATTTTTTTCCTGTCCTACTAAGTTATTCTCCAACCCTCCAGCCCTATATCATATTATTCTAACTACATAGTGTATCATTCTACCTCACCTGCCCTACCACTCTATCTCTTAGCATCTTTGACAAATTATCACCATTATTTCTCTTCTAACTCTTCTTGTGCCATTCATCACCCATGACATTAAATAACTGCTCTTCTATCAAAATAATATACCTACATCATCTAACCAAGTGAATATTCAACCATTTTATATTAGAAATAGCCTGAGACTGACATATCTGTCCCACCTGGCTAGTCACAGATAAATGAATAAACTAAACGCTACAAAA
>VXBI01013280.1:37287-99521 GCA_013397375.1 Toxostoma redivivum | reverse complement strand
AAAAAAAAAAAAAAAAAAAAAAAAAAAAGTGAAGATTTTGTGTTCCAGTTAAGCATTCCTAAAATTATTTAGTTTTCCAGGAAATTACAATCCTTAGGTGCTTTAACTAAAAAGGATTAAGGACATTTTAATTCACTGCTTTGCAATGTGAAATANTTTTCTTCAATAAAGAAAAGAGTACAATCCTGGCTGCTGCACTGAAATGCTAATGTTAGATATTTAGTAGTTTCAATAAGATAATAAGTTGGGCTGTGAGTATTCAAATAAGGAATAGCTTTCTGTGCTAAGAAAAAGCCTTTTAGGCTAAGATTTTTAAAAATTATGTTATACCAAGTGTTGAGACCAGGTGTAAATGGTTCTATGACTCTCAGCACAGAGGACTGTGAAAATTAAACACCCTTTATATTCTTTGTTACCAACATGGCATTTACCAGACTTGCAGAAAGGGGAAAAATGGTGGTAGAACCTGTGCAAACCACACTTGTCCAGGTTATCAGGCACAATCCTTAGCCATTAGTACAAAACTATGAATCTTAATTCCTGTTGGCTGAGGAGTGCAGCTTTGACAGAAATTTCCCTTAGATTAATGTACAGTGACGGGATCTGAACATTCTTGAGAATTCAGCTCCATTCAGGCTGAGCTGAGTGTGCTACTTTTATGTTATTAAATGGGAGAAAAGCTTTCTCAGTTCATGGAGAAAGCTCTGTCCAGAAAAATGTTACAGATATAGAGTCTAAATTCCTATGTCTTTTTCTGCATCCCTGATTATGGACTTATGCTATCAACATGGTGCTTTTGTGGGCTTATCAAGGAACAGTTGTCTGCCCAAAGCCATTTAAGGCAAAGAATTATCTATATTGTTTGCATCATATTTAAAGTACTTGTCTTATTTAGGTTTTTCATTTCAGCACAGAGTGTCATAAAATGAGGTATCATAACATTGACTTTAGGCTAGCTAAAATTCTTCACTGATTGTAACTTCAACTTTTCCACTTTTAAAAATAAACATTTAACCTGTGCTGAGGCCTAATGACGATTGCCAAGAATCAAGAATACTTTCATTTTTTCTATTCTGATTTCAGTTGGGTTAGTTTTTTTAATTTTAATGAAACTCAGGAAATTCAAATGCAAACTTTAAGCACTCCTTTTGTGTATTATTTTCCATGTACCATCTCATAGTCATTCATTATTAATGCCTTTATTCACTTGAATTAAGAAAAAAGACCAAAGCCCTCAGTTGCTCACAATATAAAAAGAATACATTTCAGCACTCTNTTTTTGTTGTTTTATTTTGTTTGTATGTATTGCAGTGATTTACCATTAGAAATGCTTGATCTATTACAATACCAGTGGTTTACACAAACTGATTTAAGGCAAGTCCATGCCCTATATGTAGTAGAGAATTATCTAAAATGGAGTATTTCACTGCCACTTATTATTCACATTATATTTTAACTGCAGTTGGAAAAAAAATTGGAAAAAATCTCTCCAAATTTTATGAAGCTAGAAACATGAAGCCATGTAGTTCTTTGGAGCTGTTATTTTAATGTTTTGATTTTTTAAATTATTTTATGAATTTAAAGTTTTGACATTACNGGGAGAAAAGCTTTCTCAGTTCATGGAGAAAGCTCTGTCCAGAAAAATGTTACAGATATAGAGTCTAAATTCCTATGTCTTTTTCTGCATCCCTGATTATGGACTTATGCTATCAACATGGTGCTTTTGTGGGCTTATCAAGGAACAGTTGTCTGCCCAAAGCCAATTAAGGCAAAGAATTATCTATATTGTTTGCATCATATTTAAAGTACTTGTCTTATTTAGGTTTTTCATTTCAGCACAGAGTGTCATAAAATGAGGTATCATAACATTGACTTTAGGCTAGCTAAAATTCTTCACTGATTGTAACTTCAACTTTTCCACTTTTAAAAATAAACATTTAACCTGTGCTGAGGCCTAATGACGATTGCCAAGAATCAAGAATACTTTCATTTTTTCTATTCTGATTTCAGTTGGGTTAGTTTTTTTAATTTTAATGAAACTCAGGAAATTCAAATGCAAACTTTAAGCACTCCTTTTGTGTATTATTTTCCATGTACCATCTCATAGTCATTCATTATTAATGCCTTTATTCACTTGAATTAAGAAAAAAGACCAAAGCCCTCAGTTGCTCACAATATAAAAAGAATACATTTCAGCACTCTTCCTTTTCCCTTTTCTTTTTTTTTCTTTTCCTTTGGCAATAAAGGAGTGGTCTCATAGAAAAGAAAATCTGAGCAATTTTTTTAGTCATTGCTATTGAAGACAATCACGATACCACTCTGGGTTTTCATGTTCCTCTGACATGGTGACATGAAGTTATTCAGCTATTATCAAAGCATGTGTCTTCTCCTTTGCCACTGTTAATAGGGACATGCCAATCTCTGGAAGCAGTATGGGTTATCTATGATTGTACTAATTTTTCTTCTAACAGATGTAAATGGAATGGCATTACCCAAAAAGCAGAGCCCATTGCCTCTAGCCGTTTGCCATGATTGATCTCTAGCAGCAAAAGATGAGTTTTCTTTCCAACCGTCATGTATGTGAAATGAGATCCCAATTAGTGGTGCATCACTGGGTGTGCAATGAGGAAGCTGTTTCTAGATGCACAGTGCTGTGTGTGAGAGAGGAGGGAAAGGCAGAGGTGGAGTTCCAGGCTGTAGCCAGATACCCTGCTGTGTTACCCAGCAGAAGAGAGCCTGAAGCCTCTTGTTTTTCTTCACATCCAGGTGGACCCCACCAGCCTAAATGGGCAATCCATCAGTCACCTGTGCCGCCTAACCAAATAACTCTCCTGGAGATATCTGACTGTAAATAAAAAGGAGCAATGTCTACTCTCTTCCTTACGATGTTTGACATCTTGCCACACCTTCTCTGTTGAAGATGGCCTTTAGTGCTGGTAGCTGGGTTTGCTGCAGAGGGAATTCTGGGTGTCGGGGCCTCAGGCAAGAGGTTGTGAACTGAGGACATTTTGCATAGCAAAAGGCATGGGGACTTGTGGCCCAGCCAGATGAAGGGACAGTCAGAAGGACTTTCACCCTTAGACTGTGAGGGTATGACATCCATGGGGTTCCTTTGTTCGGGTGCTTCCTCAGGGGCACCAGCTGGAGCTGTTATTTTGTTATTGCGCCAGGATTAAATTAAGGATTGAGACAATTGAGACATTGCTATGGGAAACCTGAGTTGAGGCAGTCAAGGCAAAGACCTGGTGTGCCTGTGTGAGAATGGGGGGTGAGCTGCAAAGGGGCCTTGGCCCCAGCTCAGGGGGTGGTATTGTGACTGTCAGAGTGGTCAGACAGGGAGATTTCCTCAGCATCTCCTGTGCTATCAGGTCTGTCAGGGCTACTTCCTGCACCAGAGCTGTTCTATTTCTTCTTTATTTCTCAGAGGAGTATTTTGCTGCTCTTGCTAAATGTATCCTGCATCATTCAAAATCAGTGACATTTTAAAAAAAGCCAATTTTCTTCTATTGGAAGAATTTTGAAAAATACCTCAACTATCAAACACTGAATTAAGAAGAGGAGAGGGTTTACAGTCACATGTTTTATGGGCCTTTTGTTTTTAAGGCAGGTATCCCTTTTAACTCTGTGCTGCGCCTCAACTGAGTAACAAACAGCCCATGCTTTCCTCATGCAGTTCCTGTTCCAGCACGCAAAACCCACCCTCTTCAAAGCATCTGGCACATCTATACAGACAGATGCAGCCAGCCCAAATTCATTCTGCCCACCCTGCAAGCTGTCTGGCCTTACTCCAGCTCCCATCCAAAAACCATGTGGCTGTGATGGAGCATCACTGAGCCTGGACTAATAAACTTGACCTCTCAGGAGCCAAACACAACACTATGGAGCTCTGCGGCTTCTGGCCAGGATGAGGCTGTCTGCTTGCTCAGAGCATGAACAGAATAGATTCAGGTCTGTCTATGCTTGTGGTTAGGGACTCCTTTTGTGTTTCTCTGTTAGGTTCCCTTTCACAAAATCCCCATCCAAATAACAAAATTCCACTCTTTAACCCTTGGCATACCTTCATTGACATAATCTGCTGAATATTTGTACTCATACATTGTTTACAGTCCAAGCAAGAAAACACCTGAAGCTAATTCTTATTTCAATGAAATCCATCAATCAAAAATACAGAAATAACATATATGAGAAAAAATTTGCCTAGCCATTCAAATAAAGCAGTAAAATAAGGACGAAGGAGAAAATAGGTGATTTTGTTCTTTACTTCTAATCTTCTTAAGAATTTAATTGTTGGATCCCAATCTGTAGTCTTAGGCATCTTCCCAAAATTTCCCATGCTCCCTCTTCTCATACTGGAGGGCTAGAAAAATATCAGAATAATGGAGAGGGTCAGGAATTATAGGAGCTTTTAGTGAGTGGTAGATATTCTCTGTAGGTAAATAACTCCGAGAGCCTGCCCATAGGGCAGAACATGAGAAGTTCTTAGAGGTATTATTCTGCTTTAGTTTGGGACGGGTGTGTTTTCAAAGATGTTACTACTCATAAAAAATATGAGTTGAGGTTCTCATAATAGATAAGGATTTGTTTCCAGACAGAATCCTTGCAACTGTATTCCCTGCATATTTTAGCATCTTCACCAATATGGGGATTCACATCTGTAGTGTCAGTAAATTCTCTTGTTCACTCCAAGCATGACAAGTTTTTCTAATGGATTAAAGAGCTCTGTGTACTCTTAAGACACAGCTGTTGACTGATGGTATGCCTTCCAAAATAATTATTTTTTATATGAATGGTGCTTAAAATACTATCTTAAGTCACCACTTAACCAAAGTTTATTTCCACAGTATTTCAGGATTTATTTTCTCTTTAATCTATTATCTTATTCTGGAATGCTATGGAAAAAAATTAAGGTTAGATCTTACCTATTATTTTCTCCCTGAAGAGAATAAATATAAAATCTTAATGTCAGGGAAGAAAACTAAATAGAAAAGGGGATTCAAACCGACTTGTTTGTTGGTAGTAATCTCAACATATCTAATGAGTAATCAGAGGCTATATAGTTTGCTGTTTATGTAGTTTTTGCAGCTGTGAATAATAAAGTTAAATATGCAAAAGGCTTTCACTTGTACGAAGGCCCTTTGTCAAATCTCTTTAAGCTGAAAGAGGTAAAAAAACCCCTTTAATGTACTGCTGAAAAGTCACAGAATTAGAACCAAATATTTCTGTCTTCCCAGCATGTGCTCAACAGAGGTCAGCATCCTGTCTGGGTACCAGGTCAGCGTTGGTGTACTTCAGACAGACTGAAAGCAGCTCTAACTTCATCCTGCATGCTGAGACACAGTTGGACTGTGGAAGTGTGGTGAACTTTCTGTCCTTCCACTGTAAAATTACTGAAGAAGGTGAGCATGTTTTACAGCAGCCTTGCTTCCTATGCAGCCATTTGATTTGGGTCTCTGAAGGAATACATCCAGGAAAGACAGAGAGATTGGGTGCGGTACAAAACTCTCTCCAAGCCTTGTAATCTTGATATAGTTAATGTAGAAAATAGTTTTAAATCCTACATTTTTCTACCCAGTGCTGTAAAAATCCAGTGTTTTCTAAGAACTATCTTTCATAGAAATCTCTCCTTTCTTTGAATCCCTTGCTTTTGTTCACAATCCCATGTCTGTAAGCAGAGTTGTCATGTGTTTCCAAACCTGAAGGGCACCTGTAGTTAACACTATCATTCTGTATGACTTTTATTACTGCGTTAGAGAAACAAGAAAACAAGAAATAAATCAAGCAAAGACTCCCTGAAGGAGGGAGTGTATGTTTCTTTTCTCATATAGCACAGCAGACCTGTGAATGCAGCTGATTTATAGAAATACAGTATATGGGAAACAAATTTGCTTGTATTTACCTTAGGCTGTTTTCATCACAGATATTTTAATTGTCTACTTGCTACATGAAACAAGCTGTACAATTCACAGAACTTGTAATTTGTGTCAATTAATACAACCCCATGCTTAGCAGTAATGACAGAGCAATAGAAGGAACTCTGTGACCTCAGTGGTATCTTATTGTTCTAAAGAGTTGTTCTACACATGAAGAAATTAAATGAACTCAACTTAGATTATAACATCATTGAGTTTGATATAAGTACCTTAATAAATATTTAGAAAGCTATAAATGAAAGTTGAGTGTTTGTGACTGATACATAATCAGTGTAAGAATTGAAAAATGTTCATAGATGAATAACAGAGCTAAAGAAACACACTGGAAGCTTAGGCTAATGAAGTTGAGGGTTTACCTTAAGGAAAAAAAAAGTTTAATTTTTTTTACAGGTTCTAATATCTATAAGTAAAAGGCATCCTAAGGCTTGCAGGTTCATATTTCTACAACTTCATTCATTAAACAAGTTCTTTAGTGCTAAATGAAGATCTCTTTAGTGCAAATAAGCTCAAAAATTTTTCATTTCATGAAGTAAGATAAACTTTTAGAAAGAGTCATTCAAGAGGAACTTTGTTGATCTTTGGCAATTGTGGTTTATAGACAGATCTATTTGATATGTACAAAAAAAATTCAATATCAAATACACAAATAAATGAAATTTTAAACATTTAATACACAGAATATGAAAAATGCAGAAGTGTTAACCATAAACACATATACTGGAATGGACGAAATGAAATTTTAAAAGCTTCCGTTACTATCTCTAAAGCCTTTATGAATTGAAACATAGTAGAACAGGGGAGTTAGAAAATTATGAAAATATGTGCAAGGATACCTTGAAGAGAAAATTTCAGTTACATTGTAAGCATCTTTCTTTTTGTCACCTTTAATATTAGAGCACTGGTACTTAAATCTAATAAAAGGAAGAAATAAAAAACCCCACAATTTTCAGAGAACGAGAATAAAGAAAATACCCGAGAACTGCAAAAAATGTTCTCTCAGTTAAAAGAAGTAATCCTTTAAATGACATGAAGGATTGTAACCTTTACTGAGTTTCCTCAGACCCTTGACACAGAGACCTACGTGACTATCCAGAACCCATCAAGGTCAGTGAAAGACCCTAATGAGATGCCAAGAGTTCACTGAAGGAACTGGTTGAAGGAATTAGCTCAGCTTGTACTTTCAATAGTTATAAAACTCATAAAGAATATTGGTTTTTGGAGTTGGAAGGAATCATGGAATTGGTTGGCAGATTTGTAATGAGGATCCTTGAAAAGGAGAATCAGTCGATTCCACAGACAGGTGAAGAAAATGCTCCCACAGATATAAGCAACATATTCTTGCTGGAACATAGTAGTTTTCTTCTGCCAGAAAATTCTTTCTAATGCTTAGAGTGAGACGCATTCATCAATTGTTCCTCTGACCACTCCCCATGACTTAGCTTGGTGATGTGGAGTGATAAAATCTGGACTGTAAAATGCAGAAAGAGTAAAATCCTGGGCAACACAAAACTTGAAAACCAGAAGAAGAGCACAGATATGAAGAGAATCTGATTAAAGACAGCCAAACTGCACAAGTGTAATCAAGGAGTTCTCAAGGAATCCTCCTGGTTTGCAAAAATAAGGATTTGTGGTGGAGAAGAAGCAGGAAGCCAGGTACACTATCTTAGGGCAGCAAAAATAAATCCAGACACTTATTTAGAGACACTGGATTGTTGTCCCTCAAGTCTTAAAATCCCAGACTATAGCAGACATTATTCACTACTCTAAATAGAATGTAAGATTCCAAATAAAATATTTTGGCAGACTTTGAATAAAATTAAGAGACCTGAATAAATGTTAGGATTAGTTTTAAGAAAATTCCCAGCCTACTTACAAATTGGAACATAGAAATTGGACCCATTTTTAAAGTCTGAGGTATTAATTATTAAAACTTCATATATCTCTCTTTTACCCTCCATTATAATAATTAAAGTGTACTAAATGAGATGGCATTATGTGAAGTTACATGAAAGAAAATTCTCAACTAAAGAGAGCCTTTTAAAGGCTGTTACCACTAAATGTGATTAAAGTCTGATTTCTTCCATCAGGACAGATGATGAGCAGCAAATTGCCTGCAGTACTTGCAAATTGAACAGAAAAAGCTGCTTATTGACCACTTAAATTGTTTTAGAGCAGATTGATACATCTCAGTTATTTATGTGAAAAAATATCTTGAGAATAAGCCTCTCATTTACAAGAACTCCCAAGTGGTAACTGCCTGGAACACAGAAAATAATCACAATATCAATCCTCTACCCAACAGCACATAGATTAGATACAAGCATCTCTCAATCAGCATAGCCAATAACATGCAACTCGAAAAGTGTAGCATAAAAGCAATTTTGAAAGTTAGGGTCAGAGTCTTCCACAAGAGGGTGGCTGAACATGAAAAACAAGCAACACTTTGGGGAGGCATGTTAGGTAAAACTGCAAATATATTTTTAAAATCTAAGGAAACATTTTGAGCAATAGTTTTCTGAAACCACAGGAAAGAAATTACAATCTTGGTCTTCTTTTAAAATGAGGAAAAGATTAAGCTTGACACATTTCTGATTAGCACATTGGGAACTAATCCTGCCTGTGTCATGACATAATTCTCAGCATTCCTAACACCTAAAAAACCTCACTCACTCTACCATCTGCTACAAAGATTATCAAGTTCAGAACAGTATTGTATTATTAGCCAGTTTGCTAAAGGAATAATTTTTTTCCAGCAGAGAGAGAATTTATTAGTTCTTAAAGCTATATTTTGTCATTTAAACAAGAGCAGCAGCTGGAATTTGTCTGAAATTGCAACTCAGATGATTTTCATTCTAATTAAAATACCTGCACAAAGTACATAAGGAATGAGCATCTGGAAGATATTCCAACTATGTTATTATTTTACTGCTGAAAGATTTAGATTGATTTAGCCTCAAATACTAAAGTCTTCAATTAGTATGTAAATGGATAGATAGATGACAGATGATAGATAGATAGATAGATAGATAGATAGATAGATAGATAGATAGATAGATAGATAGATGACCTAGCTGAACATATTCCTTCTTATTGCAATGAAGGTTGGACTATATGGACTAGATCCCTTCCAACTGAAAATATTCTATGATTGGATGGATGGATGGATGGATGGATGGATGGATGGATGGATGGATGGATGGATAAAACCTGTAGTCCTCTGAGGCCTGACTGAAGTCACTGCATCCACCTTCATGTCACTGGGAATATTTGGAGAGCCATCCCAGGGTACAAGAATTGTGGAAGACAACTTCCTTTCAAATGCTGTTGTAAGGGGTACCTTATGCATGGTACAGCTGCCTGGGACCAGACAAATATGTTCCTTGGTATGGACCTATAGCTTAAAGAATTTTAAGGAAGGCTAATAATGGATCAAACAGTCCAACAACATTATCATGACCTGTGAAGATCACTAGAAGACATTGATTTTCACCAGTTATTAACTGTTTAGCAGAATGGCTGACGCAGTCGATTTCAGCGACTATGGCACTTACTTGGTGCTTGTTCCTCCTCTGTCTCCAGAAGAAATTGTCACACACACTAAGTTATAATGGATTATCATAGATATCATTACTGCTGTATTCTATTTCCCAACCATTCTCAAATTTGTTTTAGAAAACTGAAATGTACTTCAAAGGAAAAAGGTGCTCTGAAGACATATGACTGTCAGGCAAGGCAACCATATTTTACCATGCCCCATACTCCAGGCTATATGTAGATGTAACTAAACATAAAATTAAAAAGGAGGAAAGGAAGCTGAAAAAAAAAATCCTATTTACTTTCATATCTGTAATTCCAACCATTAGCTTTTCTATGGGAACATATGGTCAGATTTATTGAGAGAAGCCAATAATTCAGATGTCAGAGGACAGTGAAAAGTCTCTTCTGCAATACACTTTTGTCAATGTAACTTTTTTCAATAAATCTCATTCAGAAGAGTAGAGGAAAGACGAGCATCTCTATTACAGAATGTCAACAAAACACTATCGATGGAAAAAAATTGTCTCATTGTCTTATACTGGTTCAAACTGCACTTTATATTTCTATTTTGATTTTTGGAGCACATAAGATGTACATTACTACACATTAAATCTTTTGGTTGCTGATACTTTATGAGTTTACCTTATCACAGGTTATCATGATACACCTTGGGAGGTAGAACGTGTAATAATTACATCTGCTGACAATGACATTGTGTCCTTCCCTGCAGAGCTGAAATAGTTGGGAAGGCAAAGAATAATTGTGTGTTTCTTTATGTTCGATTGCTTAGGAACAATACTTTGACAAGGCCATTATTATTATTATTTTGAGGAATGAGTCCACGATTAGTAGATGAAAGTCAGGAAAAGATCACAAGAAACAGTTTATTCAACAGTACAGTAATGTTTCTGCTGAGTACTTTTGATGGTAATCCATTTTACAATATTTAGCTGAAAACTGTAATAAATATTAAGATGTGGCTGCAGAATTCTTTCTTTAATTGTTGCCAATTGAATTTTTTCCCGTATTTCTATTACAAAACACATTTTTGTTATATTTAGTACAGCACCTCTGTATTCTAATTTTTGACTTTTAAGGGCAAATTTATGTATGGCTTTGAAATTTTAATAAATAAACATCCACATTTACTCTCACTCCTTGTTTTCAGCTGTAGCAATGTTACAGATCATAAGTTCTTTCTGCCACTAATGCCTAATCATCCAAGTAATAATTTATCCTCGAATATTGAGGTGAACACACCCTACCCAATACATCATTTCTGCAGACCTGTCACATATTTCACACACTTGTTGAAGGTTCAGTTCCCTGCCCTGTGTTTTCAAGCTCACTGAGGCATTAGGATACTCTTTTCTCCTTTTTTGTCCTTTAGAATTCTAACTCTTGAATACAAGAGATACAGAGCATGCTGTCTTTATTGAGAATTTTCTTCAGTAGCTGCCTTTTGAGTCAGAGAAGGCAGACACAGGTGTTTGTGAATATTGAATGAAAATTCTCTTTTATTTCTGTATAGTATTTTTTGCTACTTTTATTAAGAATTATTTGACTTAAATCTTGCTCCTCTGAATGTGGGAGAGGGATTTCAGAAGGTTGCAGAACTCTGTTGCATGCAGACACAACTACCAACAGTGTGGGAAAAGACACATTTTGGGTTGAGATGGTTGTAAAACTTTTCTTAATCTGAATCTACTAGCAAGTAAGTTCTGTGGTAAAAGTTCTGCAAAATTTCCACTATCTATTTCCAGGATGTAAACACATGAGAGAGTTCTTTAGGTATCAATTTGCTATCTATATGTGACTCTGAATATATCATTGTCACATGAGTTCGAAAATCTATTTTTTAAAATTTGATTGATTTCAAGTATGACAATGCCTAAAGGCTTTATCACACCAAAAATACCAAAACTTATTTTTTACAAACATGTTTTTTTTGTTCTTAATTGAGATCCGTGACAACACTTAGAGTATATACGGAGAATGAATTGAACATCACTGGAATTTTCAACAAATTCCAAATTACAAGTATATCTACTAGCTCCAAAACCAAGTATCGTTGCTCGGATTTCAAAGGTCCAATGCAGAAGACATTTATGGGCATCTTTTGACATCAACATGCTCCTTAAGCATTATAACCAGTTGAATCAATTGTATGTTCAAAAAAACACCCCCAAGAACCCAAAAAAGAACACAAAACCCAACCCAAATTAGCTTTTCAACATGAATTGATGACTATATAATTTTAATTTTTTTCACCTAAAGTACTTTGAAATCAAGTGTTCAGAAATTGGTAGTTGGTTTTATAGAGTTATGTCTGAGTGTTTTTATCTAAAGCTTCATCAATGGTAGAACTGCCAGAATAATTCCCCAAATTTTTTGCTCCTATAGATTTCTGCTCAATTTTTGTGTGAGGTAATGCCTCTTTCAAAGATTTTTGCTATATGTCTGTAACGACAGCACAACACAATTCATTTATTAATCAGAACATGGTAGCATTCCCAGACATCAGCAAGGTATTTTGTTTCTTGTTTTTTAAATAGATTTGTGTTGAGTAGCTGAAGAATATGAACTTCCCATCAGTGTAATTGAAATGAAAAGCTTGTAACAGCAGGTGCTTTAATCTTGTTACAGACAAATAACAAATTTTAGAAGAAATGATATAATTACACTGATCAAATATATGAGAGGGATCCAACAGCTTCACCATTTTAATCTATCAAAATTACTGTATCAAAGTGATCAAGAAAAACAGCTTTTCTTGAGCAAATGAAGTCAGATAAAGCATTGTGTTTTTAACATGAGGTGTTATTCTTGCACTTTTCTGCATATTTTACTTAAAGTGTGTTTCTGAGTTTTATTTGCTTTGGCTTTGAAATTAAATATGTATCTTTCACAGTGCAATCTTTAAAACTGCAAGTCTGTCACAGAACCTCTTTTCATTTCACAGTGTTTTCTAGTTCAGAAATATTCATACATTTTAGTGTTATTAGCAGAATTTTTCCATCTACACTAAGAATCTCTTTGCCTCTTTCAGATCATTTGGATAGCCTGGATTTATTCTCCATGTACAATTCTATATCAGTCAGCAGTTCTGAAATTTTTTTGAGTCATTCATGACCATGATTAAGAATAAATGTTTTAACACAAAACCTGAATATCTTCAATCTGGCTCCATATTCTGGGAAGAATATGTGTTTTGTGTACGCTTTAGTTCCTTTACCTCATTTTCTATACCCTTTTAGGTGTAAGAGAATTATAGTAACTATCTTAATTCAATAGGAAAGTATGCAATATAGAACTTACTTTGTTTTCTGGTCGTGGCTACAGGTTATTAATCTCAAATCCCAAGGTTTGGTTTTGTTTTAGTTTTTTTTCCCCCCAATATAACTGAGTGATTATAGTTCATCAATGTAATTTAGAGCACATATTCTTGCCACTTTATTCCAATACAGGCAATACATCTTTATATCAAACAAAAATGGCACCAATTATATAACACAGCCAGAGCTCTGGTAATGCTAACCTTTTAAACTATCATAGATGTAGCATGCAAATATATTTTCTCAGAAACATCAGTACGCCAAATTTGAATAAGTCTTTCCTGTCACTAGATGGTTGTGAAATAAAATTACAAGATTTCCTATCTGGAAAATTGTCTTATTAAAATAAACAGTGTACTTAGAAGGGAGTCTGGAAGAACAGTTATCCTCCCTTATTCTGAAGCAGCTAAATCAAGATAGCCCATACTATATCACTTTTGGTTTCCAACACCTGCTGTCAGTAAGAACACTCTAAAATTATATTTTCCAGCGGAAAGGGCAGAAAATTTCAATAGCTTTTTAAAGAATTCAATAACTGTTAATAAATCTATCTTCCATCCAAAGAGAGTAACATCGTTGGATATATAACTGTTCTTGGTTCCTTAATTTGTTCAATGTTAGAAGAGTTAAAAAGATATCTCAATTATAGATTTTTTTATTGATCTAATTTTAATGAAGCATTCAACAGTTTCAGATAAGCAGATATATAGAGTAATGGGAACATGAAGAGTGAATAAAATGTCTTTACATTCTTATTAGTATAATTACTTCAAAAACTTCATTTCCATCCCACAGGAAATTCTGACATTGAAAAAAGTATTTTTATTATTTTGATTGAAAAATGAAAGTGCAGATATTTCTTAATGTGGGAAAATTTAAAAAAATAGGCACTTGGATATTACTGCAATTAATTTTTATGTCTTTGCATTCCCGTGTAATATAATCCTTATAACATAAATTATCAAGTTCTAATTTTGAAGTGAAATGAAAGTTCAGTTTGAATATCTCTTTCTTACCGGAGTACATGTGCATTACAAACCTAAAACTAATAAGGGAATGCTGATTTATTTATTTATAACAACATTAATAGAGTGAATTTATTTAGGGGTGATTTAGTTCCCCTCATTTTGGAGTAAAAATTGTAAAAAAAAAATTGTTTAAATACGCTGATACAAGATATATTGTTTTCCCAATATGTTTTATTCTGATTTTTTCTTTAAATTTTGATACATTTTTCAGTAATTTAATATGATTATAGGATCACAAGGAAATTTTTTTTTCTTTGTTAATTCTTCCAATCAATCAGTGAAATCTGTTAATGTCAATTAAAGTTTTGCTATGTGAATCTAAAACTCACACAGTTTTTAATAGATAATTATTTCCACAAAAAGTAATTTAAGGAAAAATATTAATTTTCTGTACGTAAAGTTGAAGGAAATTCCAACAAGAAAATTAAAGAAGTTTTTATTTTAAAAATGAAAAACTTTGCTTTTGACTCCTTATGTCAATCATGACCTCAATCAATTTCAGAAAACCCTCAGCTTTACTCAGGTTGCATTTTCAGCCTCGTGTATATTTTAGCTGAAAATATTTGTCCTGTTCTACTTCTCAGTTATCTCCAAACAGTCTTAAAATAAAAAAGCTTAGTTTTCCTCCTTCTCATCTCACTTCCCCCCGCACCTTGCTCAAATTGTTGATCAAACAATTTGGGTAAGGCTTTGCATAGCAACTGTGCCTCCAGTGCCTGCAGCCACAGATGCAAACGCCACACTGCCGTTCTGCAGGCTGAGGAGCTGACGGTGTCCACAGACAGGAACCTACTTGATAAGCACATCATACTTAGGGGGAACTGATTGCAAAGTCCTCTGAGGCTAGTTTTCTTAGTTCTTTACTCCATGTCCTTATCAGTCCAACAAAGCAATTGGGGGCTGCTGAAGTGTAAAATGAGAGTGATTCATCCCACAGTTCTGTTGCAGACCCCGCTTGTTTTTCCTGCCTGTGGTTTTGAATATAGTAGATATAGGTTCAATTCCTTTTAGGATTAACGGAACCTGGAATGTAAGTATTTGATTTTGAGATGCTTTGACAGGGAATCAGCTCACAGGTAATGATATATAAATGGAAGACTCCACATGTCTACAGCCTAAAAGTTTAATCTCCTATTATCCTCAGTGGTATCCTTTATGGTCTGTGTAGCCTAGAGCTGGCCATGGCTATCTGCTTTCCTTAGGATGAGTTGAATTATTCTTGATGATTCCTTGGCTGTGCTGATTGCATTGTCTCTGCCTGTACTGGAGCTTAAACCTCTGATTCATTTTCGGAACCTTTCCATCATGACAGCCTGGAAGTAGATGCTTGAACTGGAGCTGAATCCTACCCTGTGTTTCTCTTTCTCCTCTTCCATTACACTTTTTAAAGATCCCAGTAACAACCCTGTCGTTCACTGGTCTGTAAGCATACAAAATGAGCAAACTATTTTAAATTTTTCAGATTTTCAGGTCTGTGACTCTCCAAGATGAGAGTAGTTTCTCTACATTTTGGATTGTGAAGTTAGACATAGTTAAAGATTGTGCTTTTCCTAGACCAGTTTGTGAGACAATGCATAAATTGAGGATTCTACTCTAATCGCACTACATTCACACTAGAACTGTCTTTATAATTTTGTGCATTTTTAGCTCTGCCAGAATAGCTCCAAAATTATTCTAATTGTTTTAAAGCCAGTTCTGCTGATGCTTTTTTTTTTTTTTTTTGTGTGTGTGTGTGCATGTGCTGATTATTGTTGTTCTTTCTTCCTTAGGAATATATATTTAAATTTCCCTGCTGCCTCACAGTTCCCACACAATGTTTGCTTGATTGCATATTCTTTGTGGCTTCATTTGGTTTGTCTCTCTAGTGGGAGGTCCTGCAAGCAATGTTAATAGACCATCCTCCCAAGAGGAATTTATGGGTAATTTTCTTTGTAATCTGAAAGATTTATCATCAAAATATTAAACATGAATAGGAAACTGAACTAAATAAATCACAACTTAATTCTACAGATGTATGCTGATTTATTTATATGTGAATACAGTACTCAGAGACCCCAGTTTTACTTCAGACTTCTGCTGACAGATACAGGAAGGCAGCAATTTCAGCTAGGTTTAAGAGACTTTCATTCAGCTTACTATCAATGCTAAGGTTCTTCCACAGTTTTTGATGAGGCTTTTGGGTGCAGATCCAGAAAAGTTTGTGGGCTGTGCCTGTCTGCATTATTCAGACTACGTTAGGAACTTCATTTCACCAAAGCAACACTAAATGTGTTGTTAGTGGGCCTCAGCAGGATAATCCAAACCACCTAAATCAGCAGTCTAGACTCTGTAAGTAGACAGTGGAGAGAAGTAAAACCCCTCTCAGGGTCTATGAGTACCTACTTTGGTTAGCAAACTATTTCTCACCCTTCACTCCTTGGAGCTTACAAAACTACTCCAGTATTATGATGTCCTGAGCAAGGGACAACTTAGAATCAGCCAAAAAATAGGAGTCCTAGTGTCAGCTGAATGCTTGGAGTGTAAGCCTTGCCTGGAACAGCTGAAGGTATGTGCGTGGCTTTTTTTTTCCCCCTTGAACAATTACAGTAATTTGTAGTAAACCCACGTCTTTGGTTTTCCCTTTTATTTTTTAAGTTACAAAATTTTTCAGTACATTGAACTATGAAAATAAGAGATGTTTATAACTTAGTAAGGCAATGTAAATATTATTTTTCACTTCAGAAACAACAGAAAATGCTATTGTTTCTTGGAGCTCATTTCCATATTCTAATGTATATATCAAGGATTTTCTTATACCTGTCAGTCCTCTCTGTCAGATTTTGGACTCTCTCCTGCTCTGCATAGATGAGATTTTGAAGTTTCATTCAGTATTCAACAGTCTTCTTGTGTTGCTTATTTTTTACTCACACAGAATAATGTACATAATGATTCCAACAAACTATTAACATTTAAAAGCTGCTAACCTTGTTTGCTGCTCTTCCTTGCACATCTCCTCTGTTTTAGTTGACTCTTTTCCCAGTATGTGTAAACTATACTTCAAACTCATTCTCACAGCTAGTCATTGTTGGGATCTCAGATGTCAGTCAACTCAATTTTGTTTAGAAATTTCAAGCCCAGACTCTGTTCATTTCCAAGCATGTTCCTGTAAATTATAACAAACCAGCATCATGCTCCAAAAAGCTCACTGCTTGTCAATTGTTTTTTAAATATCTTCTAAATGTAGTCTGAGATTTATTTTAACTCTGTACAAATAAATCCAACAACCATTACTATGATTTTTAAGTTACTACTATCTTAAGAATTCATTTAAAGATATATTTTTTGGACTAGGAATTTCTTCTGAAAAGGAAAGCAAACACAGTTGTATACAGTTCACAGTATGAGTACTAAAATATTCTGCGGACAATGAATGAAGCTGACAAAGTTTTTATGAGTGGCATTTTGCTTTTTTAATGCCAGCATTATATCCAACATAGAATTCAGATTTCTGCTTTCTCTATTTAGACACTTCCCTGTTATCATGGATTTAGTTCATCTTCAAATGATGATCATGAGTCTCAGTGGTGTTTGAGAGCTTGCAGTGGTGATTAACAAAAGCTCATTTTTATTCTGAAGTGCACTGAAGTATGTAATTAAATATTATTCTTACCTTAAGAATAGAGGAAAATAAACTGCAAATAGCAAGAGTGATGCACATCCGTGACTGAATGCTTGGATGGAAGGATGAAATATGCAGAGCAGAGCTTCCACAGGATACCATAATATGATTCAGAACATTCACCATAGTAAGTAATATTAGTTGAAGTGAAAGTGAATTTCAGAAATGCTGTATAGTTGTCCTCATATTTATAAAGGGATACCAATGAATAGGGCATGAATATATTACACAAGCAACAATTTCAATAAGGTGATTTGTGCGATTCTGTAGTGGTGCAATTATATTGAAAACTGATTCCTTGCCAAAGAATTGGTTTCCAAAAGATCATCTTTAATTTTTAATGAGTGATAGCTCTGACTTTTGTTTACAGGACACTTCTCAGAAATGTGAGTGAAGATGTCATTTGACATTCATCTACAAATGAAGATGTAAATCTGACACAGTTTCATTAAATACCAGTAACAGTGTCTAATAGGACAGCTAGAAGACATCAAATCTTATTTTAGTTGAACATCATATTTGGAAGATTCCATTCTTCCCAGTTTAATCACTTTTGGGTTTTTGCCTTTACATTATTTTCTTTGATTGCTAATATTGAAGAATCTGAGTTTTGCACAGATGCTTATGGCTTCACTTTCTACTCTTCTCTATTTTTCTTTGTCACTGGCTTATAAAACAAAGTACTATGTAGTTGTCTGAAAATAAAAAATAATAATATTCATCCTGTACCTACAGCCGGATATCAATTATTTATCTTCACTGAGAGGAAAACAGGGATCAGTTCTGTAAGACTCCTCTAAACAATTCTAAAAATTGTCATCGATATTTTTTCAAGATATTGTTATGGATCTTCACTTAGTTTCCCAACTTAGCTTCCCATCTATTGATGAAAGATGAGGGGAAAGGCTGAAGGAATATCAGGCACACTGATATTGTGCCAGCCCCAAGGGCTGTCCCTGGCCATCCCTGCAGGTGATGGAGCTGCACAAGACAAGGAGATTCTCCTGCCCATTGTTCCAAGAAGGCAATTCACTTTGAAAGGGATCCACAGGTGTCAGTCGCACCATCTGCAGTAAAGACAATTACAGCCAGACCAGGAGTGATGCAAGGAATATTGCAGGCAGGATTACAAACCTGTATTAGCCGGAACAATGCTTCTGTTCTGTTCTGTCTTTGGAGAGAACCCCATCTCTTCTCACTTACCTCACAGTAATCTAGAAAAAAAGATGTAAGTTTTCTATCTAAATACGTCATAGTCTGAGTCTGCTTGAATAAAATGACATGAGGGATGAAGGGCATTAAGCTTGTAACTCCACTGTCATTTGAATAGTTTGCTTTTACTTCTTTTCCTAATAAACTCTGGTCTGCCCTAGAGGGCAATTTTTTGTCTTGTCATAATATCTGAATGAGTCATTTCAGTGATTAATTCTGTCTATTATTTTTCTTCTCAAAATTATCTTCTGTCCTTCTGAATCTGTCCCTTTTCCAGGCTCTCAGAATCTCTTCCCATATCAAAGTTTTGTGGCTCTGATACTTACACTTGAGGAAATATATGGACTGTGGATATCGAGGAATATAACTTTGTTTTTTAAATTAACTTATGTAAATTTAAAAGAAAAATAACTTCTAAAGAGAAATTAATTCTTAATTTAATCTTTTTGATTAATTTAACTGTGAGAAACTAATTTAAAAAATGCAGTGACCTGCTTTCTTTAGCTGCCTGCCTTAGCAAGAACATACAGCACAGTCACCCCATGGTGATACTCTGTGCATTTGTCAGCTGTTGTTGTAACTTGTACCCTGGCCTGTCCTGACCTTCCCATGACAGACAGTTAACAGATTTCATTCCCATTTCAGCAGTACAGTCAGACACTAGGCACAGGATCATCTTATGGGACCTGGACTGTTTCATCAGGACACACTCTTGCATTTTTCAGATTCTTGGAGGCCACTCAAAATAAGTCCTTTTCTTTAACCCACAGAAGAAAGCTGTAGTATTGGATAAAAGGTAAATGTGTCAGGTGGAGATTAAGAGACCAGAACAATGTTTGTCTTCCCTGTGCTGAAAAATACCTACAAGAACAGAGTTCAATGATGATTTCCCTGGGGCACCATGGCTCTACACAGATCCTAAACAAGACTGTGACAGCTACTTAGCAGTCTAGTCCCACCTTCCCACTTCCCACATGTTGCATCTGTCCTTGAAAAGGACTTCCTCCAGACAAAGAGCAATTTGAACTTTGTGCACGTACAAACTCAATTTATGTCAGTGTGCTCATTACCAGAATATTAGGCCCACATGTTTGAAAACAGCTGAAATCCAGATAAAAAACAAGTATCCCAAACATTATCTACCCCCTGTGGCATGCATTTATGCACTGGTGGAGAAACATTAATGGACAATCAGAGAATCCTCTAAGGCAGAGGAAGTACACTGAATTATCTCTCTTCTTAGAAGGACTGCTGTGGCAGTGGTCTTTGAAAACCAGAATCAGAGAGTCAAAGAGGAGAGGCACACTCTGTCTCAGTCCTTGGAGAAGTTCCAGGAAATCTTTCCTCTCTTATTTTCAGTTGCTTAAACCCACACTTCAAGGAACGTGCTGGACTTTGTTGTGTGCTTCTTGTCTACAAAGGTTTTTCTAGCTGAATTCTCAGAGCAGTGAAAACAGCTGGGGTTTGCTGGCTCTAAACAAAGATCTTGATACCTGGTTGAACTATAAAAGATCTGGCACCTCTCTCATAAAAGCCCCCTTGTATCATGCAGCTACTGAATTGCAAACAGAAATTTCTCACGTTAGAGCTGGCAGGCACCAAGGACCATCCCACTCTGAGGCTTGTACTCCTGAGAGCAGAAAGAAGGAAATTCACCCAAGGTTTATCTTACCTTTCACTCGGAGGAATCACTGTGTTTCTGCAAGATGTTGTTGCTCTTCTAGCAAGAAATCTCCAGTGACATTTTGCTTGTACCAAAAGGTTGTATATTTGTTATTGCCTGTTTGGTGTGGGGTTTTTTTTTGTTTGGTTTGGGTTTTTTTTGTTGTTGTTGGTTTTCTTTTGTTTTGTTTGTAGTTTGTTTGTTTGGTTGGTTGGTTGATTTTTTTTTTTTTTTTTAATATTCTCATGATAATCTGCTTCTGGTAAGAATAGAACATATTAAGTCTTCCAGAAGGCTAATAGAGTGTTCCAATTTAATTTCAATTATCAGCACAGCTCCACCTCTCCTTACATTTCATCATACTGCTAAAATAATGTTACACCCCCTCATGCTCTTCACTTGCCTTCTTTCCCTTTTCTTTAATGCTCTTAGTGGTTTTCCTTTCTGCTCTTTACATTTTCTTCCTCCAGTCAACTCCATGTTCTTAGAACTCCTTCTAGCTCATATGCAAGAAGCCATCTTCTCCTTCCTTCTTCACAGTCTAACCACTCTGGGCTAAATTATTAGAAAAGTCAGGATATAGAGAAGACAGTGTACACTGAGAGATAACTTCTATTTCAATTTTTGTTTTAAAAATATTTCTGTTTCTTATTTTTATCTGCTCCTGCAGCAAAGGGGAAATTCTCTAAGCAGATTAAAATGATTGGGAAAACATGCCCTGGGACACAAATATTCATATTTTTCATTTGTGCCTAGCTCGTTACTCTTTACTCTGATTTTGTGCTCTGGTTTTGTATTCATGATTTTATGGGAAAACTGCACTATTATGAAACTAGAGATGCTCAAAAATAAGCATCTCAGGTAAGCTTTTAAGAGCAGTAGTACAGAAATGTTTTGCCCAGGCCCATGTCCACTCTCTGGGTCACAGTTTGCTGTGCATGGATCCAATCACTCAGTTCCTTACCCTCCTGAGGTCGCAAGTTAAGAGTAGAGATGGTCACTGTTCACAACACTGAGAATTTCAGGAATATAATTTCAGCACAGCTGTCACAGTTCTTCCAAGGATTTTGTGTTAACATATGCTTTGCATGGAGACCACTGGTCTATGGGAGCTCTGCTTTCCCAGTTAGAGGTAAATATGGGTACATGGTGAGAGAATGAGAAATACATAAGTTTTTTAAGCCTGTGTAGACTGTGAAAAAAAATCCATCTCTGAATAAATTTCTGCCTGTATCCTGCCACTCTTGCATATGATTCTCATTTACAAGTTGTGTAATATCTTATAGCATCTCTTCAGCCTGATCTGATTATTCATAAATCACTTGTGGTTGGAAAAATCTCCTTTTACACCTCTGTGAAATGCTGCTGTGAGGTTTTGTTGAGAGGCTGGTCCCAGCAGTAACTTCAGGCTAGCCTTTTCCTTTCTGTAAAGGTTATAGTACAATTGGAAGGGAGAGAAAGGATAGGAGTGAACAGCAGAAGAGAGGGAGAAGGCAAGAACTATATGAGCCATTCTATCACTGAGAAAAATTGTTGTGGAATCATGGCCTAAACATCTTAATCATGATGGAGCTTACAATGCAAGTGAAGCTTGCAATGAGAATGTTTTTTACCAAGTAAATTGGAATTCATAAATTCATCTTTAATATCTCACATCTGCTATTTGTTCTTTAAAATGTAATAGTGCCTACAAGGTCACATGAAAGAGCACTGTTCCCTTGCACTATAAAAAATGTATGCTCTCAACACCAAATGCTAGCATAAGGTAAAGAGCATTTGAAATTCAAAACAATTACTTTATTAAGACAAATGTAAAGGGTGGCTGTCAAAAAACATTTTTTATAATAATTTTCAAGAATTTTATTCCTATCAGTACAGGGGAGTTCCTTTAGGCTTTGGTCAGACAATAAAAATCGTATCCTCAGTTTTTTATTCGTTCACCACCAGCAGACCTTAGTTCACAGCTTAAAAACTGTTACTCACTACAATGAAGGGGTTGAAGGTAATAAGATATACTACTCGCAGTAATTATATATTTCAACTAGCATCTTAATCTTGATAGTGAACCCTTTAACTGAGATTTCCTGGCCTTTTTTAGGTACTCTTCAAAAGCTCTGGAATATAGCCTTTGTACACTTGTACTCCACCACACAAAATCATCACAAAAAGTTACTAAATAAGTACTTTTAAAAATAAGTTAGTCCTAGAGATTTGAATTTTTGTTTTTTCTCCCATAGCTCAAAACCAGGAACTTGCAAACATATTATGAATATGCTGAAAGTAAAAATAAAAACAATCCTGATGTGGAAAAGAAAGATGAAGACATATCAGAAAGCAAAGTTTCATTAAGGAAAATAGTGAGTGAATATGTCTCCAGTATTTATAATCACATAATTAAAAACTTCAGCTGGTCTGCAGGTCATCCAGGACAAGCAAGAGCTGAATTGTAAAGTCTACATAGGGGACTATGATCTGGCAATGACCAGTTCTTTAGACATAATTTAATCACTCCCTGAGCTATGTTTTTAGGTGCTTAAATACAAATTTACTTGTTGTAACAGGAGGTGCCAACTCTATAGTCCTGCTTGTGTGCTATAATGTGGATGTAAAAATCTGATTTGTCACTTTCTAAAATATCTAAAATTTTGCATACACTATTTCTCTCTGAAAAAAAAACAGTGCCACATATTTGAGATGGGGATTTAAAAAATAATGGGATATTTTTCCTAAATTCCCACCTGTTCTTGTATTTCATTTTCTTTCAATTCCACCAAATTTATGGAGGACTAACTGCCCTAGAAATGTTAGAGTGGGTTCATTTCTGGGAAGTTAACAGCTTATCAAGGGCAATATAAACAAAACTGGCACAAGTTAGTGTTTCATAAAGCCTCTTCATGTATGTGTATGTCTCAAATCCCAAGAAATTTCTGAATCCTCACAGAGCATTGTGGTGCGCTTGTTGCAAAATAAAACCAATTTGCTTAGCATGAATGTCTGCATTACAGATTCCAGAAATAGCCAAACACATTTATCTGTTCATTTACTGAGAACTCCTGGTGCATTACTGAAGCTGTTGGCCTCAGATAACAGTGGGAGTCAGAATGGTGAAATTAGTATGTGATTTCAGTTATAACAAAACTTGCAGTAAACTTTCAGATCAGACATTTTTGTAACATTTTTTGTTAATTTTACAAGGAGTAATGGCTTTAAAATGAAAGAGGGTAGGTTTAGATTAGATACTAGGAAGAAATTCTTTAGTGTGAGTGGTGAGGCACTGGCATAGGTTGCCCAGAAAAGTTGCTGGCACCTCATCTGTGGAAGTGTTCAAGGCATAACTGGATGGGGCTTTGAGCAACCTGGTCTAGTGGAAGGTGTTCCTGCCCACATTAGGGGGATTGGAACTAGGTGATCTTTAACCCAAATCATTCTATGATTCTGATTCTATGATCCTGTCCTATTCAGATTCATGTAGGTATTTTTCAATCCTGATACTTAATAAATATATTTTTTTCTTATAATACATTAAATGGTTCCTGTGATGCAATGCAGAATATGGTCAAAAGTGAGAAGGGCTGAAGCCATCTTCAAAAAACCCTTCTCTGATCACATTACAGAGGCTCAATCTGCACTGCTCTGTATGCACACCCCAAGTTTCCATATGAGTAATACACTAAGTTTCTGCCTGTCTCTCTACACCTTTAAAAGCAGCTGGGAAAAGAAAAAAGACCAAGCTAACTGTGTTTTGATCATTTTTTTCTTATTTCATTTTTTTCTTTTAGACTGCAACCTGATGGCCTGAAAAATAAAAAAAAAGTCCTGATCTGCTACTTCCACCATCACACAATTAATTTTACTGCTGTTATTGTATTATAATGAGAAGGCCTTTAAATGCTTCATTACTAAGTTTCCAACATTAAAGGATAAGATTCAAACCTATGGTGTTTCTGAAGCACTTTGTACACTGGAGAATACGTTACTTGACTCCTGTGCAGCTTTGTTTAGTTTTGTCAAATGGCTTTGGAAAGCAAATTTGGAATGCAAAAATTTTTATTTTAACACCATTAAAATAATAGTTCCTGGTTATTATAAAATAACTTCCCAGGTCTCTTAGAAATATACTGACATACAGTCATGGTAAGTGATTTTAGGTGAGGTGAAAAGTTGACCAAGACTCCTCAGGATCAACTTGTAAGTTAATATTGCAAACATAGTATTATTCTGTCTTCTGAAATAGACATTAGGGCTGTATTACTCCAATTGTATATACCTTTTCCTTAGAGAAAAAGAGGTGAATCACAATCTTTGGATTAAACATAACATTAGAAAGGCAATACATGTACATTAATGAGATAGGCAGGCAGATCAGTCAAATAATGCTGCTAGCTGTGCTGTTGCTTCACAATAATCTTTCACCCTCACATAAATAGTGGAAGACAGAACTATAAAATAATTTTAAAAAAGGAAAGGTTTTGCAGGATAGTAAAAGTCTGAACATGATCAATCTGTTACAACATGCTGGAGACTCTGACTGCAAATTTTGAAGGATGAGTGTAGCTGATAAATGACAAAAAAGATTAGTCTGAAATATTTACTATCTGTAGTGCTAACAGTCATTCCATCTATATTAATTGGCACAGTGTCTTCTGTGCCAGATGGTCTATTGCAGAGAGTGAACATTACCCTCGTGGATTTATCCAAATTATGTATTTGACGTTTGGATGAAAGCATTTTGGTTTTTTTTACTAGTTGAGCACAGAGAATTATGTTTGTCATCTTAATGCTATTATTCTATACAGGTCATCAATAAGTATACATACAGAGGTCTAACTAAATTCTAAGCAAAGACAGATATGATGGATTTTGTTTGAAAAAGCTCTAAAACTTCAGTCTTATTATTGTCAGTGTTTACCTCAGCTTTCAGATATAAATTCTGATGCCCTGTTGCTAAGGCAGTGAAAAAATACTGGAGATGAAAGTCACTGGAAGTGTAATACTTTGCAATTTTCCCCAGATCTAGGTGTTTTGGAGAAGACCCTGACTGGAATACTGCCATAAACATTCTGTGTTTTGGCCTAATGCCAGTACAGGTGTTATGACTCCGTGCCCCTGTACATTGACTGCCCAAAGGTGATTGATGTAGGGTGTATCGTCCACTAAGCACAGTGATAGGAGCTCAGCTCAGCTCCCTGAGTGACTTCAGCCTCATCACTCGTACCAAGAGCTACTTTCCTTGGAGGAAGGTGGAAGGGAAGGAACTCTGTAAATCAACAAGAACATGTATAAGGCAAGAAGCTAGCCACAAGGATGGCTGTTACTCAAAGGGCCAAGATAACCTCAGAATGTCTACAGTTTCAGTCAGTTATTGAATACAAGCCATATGGGAGTTGAGAGTTCGTTAACTTTTTAATAGTCCATCAACAAACCCTAACAAACCAAAGTGTTGGTTTATTTGCTATTATGTAACTAAAAGTTTCCAACACAGACTTTTATTAATCACAGTGTTAAAACATGGCACAGAATGTGTGAGATAAGGAGATAAAGAGCTGGAAACTCCGTGCAGCTTAAAAGGTGTGATAAAGGATGGGATCAACTGTTCTATATAACATATATACACTCAGAGGATATACTGGGGAGTATACAAAGAGAGAGTGACTTTGAAAGTAAAGGGATGAGAAACTTAAAAAGAGGGAGGGAGGTCAATGGGAAGCAGGATGCCTTCTG
Organism: Toxostoma redivivum; assembly: GCA_013397375.1. NCBI lineage: Eukaryota > Metazoa > Chordata > Aves > Passeriformes > Mimidae > Toxostoma > Toxostoma redivivum. The sequence continues at coordinate 73,437 of VXBI01013280.1, read as the reverse complement.
TCAAAGGAATGCTGTGAACACAAACAAGAAATTAAGTACAAGATGAAAGCAAAATAAATGCTGTTTGTACAAGTGTAAGAATGGCAACAGCAGAAAGAAGAAAAGAGAGTGGGAAGACATGATATGAGCATACAGAATGGGAAAGGAGTGAAAGATTCAAAGATGAAGGGGAAATAAGCAAAGAAATGGGAAAGATATTTGCACTCGGTTCTTCTTTTTGTTCAAAATAATCTATGTCTGGTTTAGAAAAAAAAGTAATGCCAGAAGACCAAAATCATCAGACAATTTGTCTAGCAAAAATTGTCCTTTGGAAGAAATATCAAATCTTGGCAATTAGATTTTGACCAGGGCAGTCTCTTCACCAGGGAAATGGACTAGGAAGATATTTGGTCTTTCATAGTCCGTTTTTATCTGAAATAAATCAATTACATTTTGGAGACACTATCAAAGTTTGCAGAAAAAGATTTTCCCTGTTTCTCCTACAGATAGGTCTGTGATTACAATTTGAGTGTGTGTGTGTGGAGTATAAGCTTACTGTGACTATTTAAAAGAAATAGTCACTGAATAGCTATAACTTGCTGGTTTGTATCCTGGCTTATGCTTACGTCAGACCGGTCACCTGCTGCAATAAGGGGCATAGGCTGGAAGGAGGTCAGCAAAGGCCAGAAATGTGAATGAACATTAGTTATCTGATATACAAAGTGATGATTCATGAGTGAAAAACATGCACTATTTTAAAGGTCACTAGACCCCGTTAAACTGCATGTCTAAGACTTGTGTATGTGGTACACACAATATGCAGATCTGTCATAGGGAAATTCCTTAGGTATTCATCAGCATGAATAATTCTGATCTCATTTAACACATAGCCATACTAAATGACATAAAGAAAATGAGGTATAGTCTCAGATCCACAGTCAGTGGTTTTATTACGCAACTGTCACATCTTGCAGAAATTCTGGCACTGTCTATACCTTTTAACCCTCTTAGGAGATACAAACTATTTCAAGAGCCAAACTCTGAGAAAATTCACCTTTGCAGCCTAAGGCTTAAGGAAGGCTTGCTTCTGGCAAAAGCATGGTTTGTAATTTTACAGGACGCTCTCATAGGTCATTTTTGGATGGCTTTCAGCCTGATGCATTAAAATTATTTTAGTCTTTTTAGTCTTTATTCAGTAATGCTTTGTTATTTTGAGATATTCATTTCTTCTACTTTTTTTTTTAATTGCTGCTTTTATCTGTGGCACTTAGAATGCCAAGACAGATCGCCTCAAGAAAAATAAAAGGCATTATTATATTCTGTCTCTATCCAACATTTGTGCTTTCAACACATAATAAATATTCAGATGTGTTTGCTGTCATTAGCTAGAATGGGAAGTCTGTCACTGAGAAAAGGAAGACCTATTTAATAACAGCAGGGCCAAGCTTCCTTTAATATTACAGTACTAAGCAACTCGATATTTCATCAAAGTCTTTAACAAAAGCTTGACAGCCTAGTGTAGGACTGCTTTTGTCTGTGTGCTACTGGGGTACAATCTTAAGATATTTCCCTGAACTCTTCAGCACAATAATACATGTAACATTCATCATTTTATGGGCTGCAGAATACTACCAGTGGATAGACCATATACACTTTCTGGAAATCCTCCTTTAGTTTTGACTGTCTTAACTGGAAGGGAGCAGCCAAGGTCCAAGATGGGATGATTATTTGCACTCTACTCCATTTCTCATCTGCTGGTAAAATCACAATCCCCATTCTTCTCTAAATAAAGAAGGAGAAGCCACTTTTATAGTGAAATCTGAGAAAAAGATAATGGAGTGTTTTCAAATCATGATGGTTTACTATTAATTACTTTAGTTTTGTTCTTTTGTTTGGGGAAGCAGTATGGTCCACAGGCAACCAAGAATGTAGCATTAGTTCAATTTTTCACCACATTAGTCATTGCTTCTTTCACTAACTACACCTGTAAAATAAAGAATAATTACTCCTCAAAAAAAAATCTTGAAGTGGTTTGCAAAGAAAATGATATATCAATCTGTGTTAGGAATTTGTATTGTTCAAAAATTATGCAGATATATTCCAAGTCAAACACTGAATGGTACTGTTTTGCTAAACTTCACTGCAAATTTTAGTTAATTAATCCATGTATATGAAATATTTTATTTTTAAAATCAGTTGCAATTTAAAGTAATTAAATATTTTAAAATGTTAACATAGTTTCTTAGTAACTAGATACCGTTCAATTATCATCCTTGAAAAATCGTTAATGCATTATGATTGGTGACATTTTGTCTTTTCTTCCACATTAAGAAAACATGATTCATAGTTTTCTTTTGTCTTCTGATTACCACTATTAGTTCAGAAAAGAAAGTGAGTCAAATTAATGGATATAACTTTATTTTACTTGAAGCTTAATTCAGCATCAAGGTCATACTCAAAAGTTAGACTACAAATTGAAATAGCATGGTCTAAATGCAGTATATATTTTTTCACATTATTACACTGATATAAAAATAAAGTAAATTGTACATTAATAATTGTATATTAATAGAAAAAAATCCCAAAATATTCTCCCCACTTTTTTTTTTTCCCTTCCTCTTTTCACCTGGCAAAATTCCTATTATACAAGAAACTCGACTGCATACATTTATCTCCCTGGAGAGAGACTGAGGAAAAAAAACATGTGACATATGTTAGTCACATTGCTTAATGTACTACTGGAACACATTCAGAAACAATGGTGATGAGCATGATATAAATAATCTATATAGAAGAGAATCCTGAAACCATTCCTCTGAGAAAACATTCATTAATTTCAATTAGACTTTTACCTAGGTAATGATTAAGATAGGCAGATTACCAGATTATAGATATTATTATTCTATTTTATAATGAGTAATACGATCATTATGTTCTCCTAAACTTTGTCCTCAAACGCTTTCTACTTAGTTTCTTCAAAAAAGGTGAATTTACTAATCAAAATGTTCATGATAAATGAACAGGTAATGAAAACTCTGAAAGCTCTGGAAGCAATACTAGCCAATAGCTAAATTAATAGCCAAAGTGCTTCTTATCAATTCATACCAGCTGTTGGCCAGAATGAGGTCAGCACAGTGGAATGGATGTATAGGTCAGTCAGAGAGGGCCATCCAGCTGGAGGTCATCTCTCTGCTCAGTCTTTTTCTGAGCTTGTGGGCCTGTTTTCTCTTCCTTTTAATTTGTTTCTTCTCTGGATAGAACAGTCTTAGCTCACTCTATATGCTTCAGTTTTGGAAATAAATACTCATCTTTAATAATTATTGTTACTACAATTATTTTGCTAATAATTTCAAATTTTGCTATATCCTTTTGAATATGGGAGGGCAATGGAAGAGAGGTCAGATCTGTGTTTTAAAGGTGATTCCTGATTTATTCAACTGAGAATTATCTTTTTTTCTGCTTATTTTTTTTCCTTACTGTTACTAACATTTGATTTGGATTTTTGTTATTCAGCATAGGACTGACATATTTGTAGAGCTAACTCTCAGTATCATGAAATTTTTCTTCTGAGAGGTAGCACTTAGCTTGGAGCTCATAATTTTATATGTGAATTTGTGGGGTTTTTTTCCTCTTGTGCATCACTTTACATTTTTCTGCACTGCATTTCATCTGTCATTTTATTACTCAATCAGCCTCATAAGTTTCTGCAGCAATTCTTCACAGTCAGCCTGCATTTTACCTATTCTGAATAATTTAGTATTAACAGCAAACTTTCCAAGCTCCCTACAAAATGCCTTTTCTTGCATGAAGTGTGAAGTACAAGTCTTACCTCAGCCCCCTGTAAAAGTCCATAGCAACGTGGTGTGATCCTTGGAGTGTCCTGCACAGGGCCAGGGGTTGGACTCAATAATCCTGATGGGTTCCTTCCAACTCAGCATATTCTATTATTCTAAGAGTCTGTGTCTTTCTGTAAAAGGCTTGAGAATTGGCATTGTCAATGGTTTTGAAAATACAGATAGACTTTATCAATTAATCATTCTTATTTTCATGTTTGATTACTTTGTCACAAAAAATACTAAAGCATCCACATCACAGAACTCTCCTCTACAGAAGGCATTCCGGTCTTTCCAAGGAACTTATATTTATCCAGATGCACACTAATTTTGTTTACATTTTGACTACTAATTTACCTAACTTAGAGAATCTAGCTACCTCAGTCTCCCCAGAAACTCTCATATACCGTCTGCTATGGATATGTTGATATGCTGAAAGAATTCGAATAACATAGAGGGAATTCTGACTATATTTTACAGGAAGATTCCAGGCATTTTCCTGCCCAATGTGAAATTTGAATATTTGTAGATAGGAATGCAGTAATAGGAACACCCCACTGAATATTTTGGTCCGTATGCAAATTGCAAAACACTACTGATATAATGACATCTTGAGTCTGAACTATTTTTGAAAGAAAGTAGACATGATTAATTTATTTTGTGCTATACCCAGATCCCATACGGTCTCCACTTATGGTACTTAGCACACCAGCCAGAACTCACCTGTACAATTTGTATTTAGGGGTTTATAGATATTGTGGTTATGAAGGCCATGAAACAGATATCTGGATACTTTACTGAGTTGAAATAATTTCTGGACAGGTACAGAAGCAGGATTTAAAAACTGAGCATGCAGTCTAAAATGTCTAAGCAACTGGCCGGAGCTTACATTCTTTTATTGAATATTATTCATGTGCTTTCGAGCTATTTTAGATCCTTGTCCAACTTCCGTTGGTTTCAGAATGGGAAGAGAGAACCATGTTTTCCACTCTGTTTCAGCATTTTACTCTCATTAAGCTACTGTGATCAGACTATGATACATCAGGTATTTCCACTTTGAAGGCACAGCCTGAATGTGAAATTTCATGTGACTCCTCAGAAACTTTTATTTTTCCATTAACAGCAGGAGGAGAGATGTGTGACACAGAAATACCCCATTAATATACATTTTGATTTTGATAGGAATTCCCGTTGAGTGTGCTGACATCTTGTGGCTGGATGGATATTTAAACATGTCATGTGTGTGCTGAGGGGAGGCAATTCCTGCACAGCATCTTGGGATCTCCAGCTCTTCTTGAAGTCTTCAGCCAAAGGCTCCATGCTGAGAAACATTTTGAATTTGTCTACACAGCATTGACTGTTTTTCTTCTTTCTCAGTTGAAATTCTTTGTTTCACCTCAAGCCCCATAATTTTCGGGGAAAAATAAGTACTTTCCTGTACATTTATTTTCTTCAAGTCATATAGTCATTAAATCTCTGTGCCTGAGACATGGACCAGAGCGGTATGGTAGTGATAGCAAGAATGCTGGCATGTGTTTGCCAGTGAACTGCACTTCTTTGACTGGTTCTTGGCTTCCTTTTGTGACCAGATGTTAGCAGAAAGAGGGAATGTTGTGCTGTTTTTTTCCACAGTGTACAGGATGGACGGCTGTGCTCCAGTTCTTTGGGATTTTGTTTGTTTGCTCTTCCTAAAAAATACATATCCCCCTCAAGCCCTTCTTGTCGCATCCTTTTACAGTCTAAAGATTACTCCTGTCACTGGTGCCTTCTGGCTATTATGTTTCTGCACGTTGCTCCTCCTTTGTAATCTCCTATCCACCCTGTCCATCTTTAAAAATTCTGTCTTCTTTTAGTAACTGTAATTTTTGGCCCCCTGTTCAAACTTTTTTAGCAGAGAAATTCTTGTGCCTGTCTGCAACAGAGCAGCTGATTCCAGAACAAAATTTACCAACTTTGATAGTGTCATCCTGCTGTGAGTGACAAGGTGAGGAGCAGAGCCCCTGAGAGTAACTCAAGAGAAGCTGAAAAGCTGCTCAGGGTTGCTGCCAGTATTATTTCCATGTTGAAGGCCCAGGAGACAGGGCCACTGCAGGTGCTTACAGAGCAGAGAGTTACAGCAGGTGATACAGGATCTGTGGCTTTTCTGGGGTTAATAAGATGCTTCTGAGGACCAGCGTAGAGGTTCTGTGGGTAGCTGCTGCCTCAGGCACAAGGACTGGCATCTACTGAGCTCGGTGTGAGAGTTAGACACAGAGGCTCAATGTATACAATCTGTCTCCCCCTGTTTATGTTCATGATTCATCTGTGCCTACATACTTTTGTGAACAGTATGCTGCACTATGTTATTAAACACAAAACTGTGTACATAGCTTCTGGGATTTGTATGTATGCCTCATAAGAAGAAAAAAAGGGTTTCAGTGAAATTCTGCCCATATGGCAGGTCAGCATGCATTAGTGTCCAGTTTTCTGATGTGCCTGTTCTAAAGAACTATTCAGAGAATTTATCTAGCCAGCACTACAGGAAATTTCCAAGCAGAAGAGGATATATACACGTGTGTTTCATTAAGATTTGATGACATTTCCAAAAAGATAGTGTATCAAATACCAGAAGAAAAGCAATATTTTCAAAGTATGCCCTATGTCCAGCATATTCTCAGTAAAAGTGGAAAGTTTATAGATAACAATTTATAAAGCATATTTAGTACAGATAAAGGAAATGGAAGAAGATTTAATGACCCAAGGATCTTAATCTTTTTAGGCAAAAATGAATTATTAAGACTAAAACCAAGAAAAAATCTTAATTCCTTCAAGAGACTTTAGCAACACAAATCTAGTAGTTAGACTGTCAGAAGTTATTTGGGAAAATTAGGAGATTGACTTATTTGTGAGGTTAACACAGAATGAATAAATGGATCTTAGAAAAAATGTACACATCCCAGCAAAATTGTTATAGCTCTTAACAAACTGAATTAGGGCACTTTCATTGCCAACGGATCATATGGTTAAGGAATGCTCGTCTAACAGAAAGATACAGTTAAATGAGAGGCAGATAGAAAACCAAAACCAGATCACTTCACTTGAATTGTTCTCTGTGGTAAATACTACTCTTTTATTTTTTCTTGGATTTTTTGAAGAGGAATAAATTTGAAATTAATCTATTTTGGCTTGTTAATCCATTATTTTTTATAACTGTATAGCTGTCAGGAGACTTGACCTGCATTGTATTTGTATGATCACAAACATTAACCTCATTTCAAGAACTTTCACCAACTCAATAAATAAACCACATTTCTTTAAAGATGTTTTAATAAGGTTTATGTCAAGCTTAGGCTTTGCAGAAGCCTTTGTGTCGGAAAATGAACTCTATGACCAGAAAAATCATAGTTCTGAAAGTCCATTTGTAGGCTTTTCTGCATAACTGCCATGTTAAAGTTGCTATAATAAACCTTGTTCAGCTCTTTATTATCAACTAAAAATATCTACTTCACTTGTAACTCACAAACTGTAAGGAAAAAAAAAAAGAAAATACATTTTTCCTTACCTTGACAATACTTCCTTGAGTATTTTTTTATTTTACTACATATTTTTATTTGCATATTATTAGACATAATTTATAATATATAAAACAATATCAATTAAATTACATCAAACACCAGAGAGTGTCCAGCAGAGGCCACAAAGATGATGAAGGGTCTGGAGCATCTCTGTTATGAGGAGAGCAGGGCCAGTTAAGACTGGAGAAGGCGAGACTGAGAGGAGATCTCATCAGTACATACGAATATCTGAAAGAGGTGCCAGACTCTTTTTTGTGGTGCCAGTGACAGGATGAGGAGCAATGGCAATAAACTGAAACACAAGAAGCTTCACCTCAACATGAGGAAGAACTTCATGTTGAGTGTGGCAGAGCACTGGAGCAGCTGCCCAGGGAGGTTGTGGAGTCTTCCTGTCCAGAGACATTCCAAACCCTTCTGGATACATTCCTGGATCTCAGAGGGCTCCTCCAACCCTAAATATTCTGTGATTTTCTAAACTCTTTAAGCATTGTGCATTTGATCTAAATGACATCATACACTCTATCAATATTCACTTCAATGATTTTAAACTTATTTTTGGAAAACATCAATCTAAAAAATACTGGTTGGAAATTTCAGCACAACTCTCAGAAGTTTCTGTTACTGTAAACAATTACCTTGAGGTCATGTAGGCTAGAGTGAAACCAGCCGCAATCTAACCTGTGTCACACTTGGTGAGCTCTTCTTTATGGTAATCCTGTAGCACTGGTGAAAGAATTTTGCAAATATTTTTCTGCTGTTTTACAACCAACATTATTTAATGAAATGTTGACTCTTCCTACACTTAATACGCTGATAAATATAAGCATTATCTTTGTTTAAACAGAGAGTTTTGGCTGCACTATTAATTGTATTCCTTTTTATTCTGTGAATGAAATCCTAAAATGTTTTGGCTTCCGCAAAATGCCTGCAATTTTTATTCTGATCTCACTGTGATATGGTGTCATCAAAACCAGTTTCAAGGTGGATGTCACTGTGTCTTTCACATCTAATGAGTATTCTGTAAAACCAAAATATTTTAAAACTCTCAAAGAACACAATTTCTTTAAATAAAAAGCAAATATTTAATTACTTACATAACGAATATTCAAATAATGGAAATTTGCTTGATATCCTTCGTCTATTATCCTTGCTTTTCCCTACTCAGTCTGTGTAGCACCAGTCTCAGACCGTTCTAGACCCTCTGAAGTATTTTTGCTACTTTTTCCCCACTGTAAATTGTCAATTCATGAGTATCAATCTCTTATTTGTGGCTGTAACTGACTTTCCTGCCTCCAAGATCTGCTGCCTTGAGAATGCTCAGTAAGTTCCTCAGGGAAGGAAATGTCTCCCTTTCTCCTCCCAGTAGGCTCTTTTTAGCTGCTTTATTAAGGTAACATAAACATAATTATAAATGCACGATAAAGTAAATCACCTGGCATTATTACAAAACCAAAATTCTAGAAGATGCATTTCTTTGTTGGTTAGCAGCCATAAAAGAAAGCAGGATACAGTCAGTGCCTGGGAAGCCTTTGAGCACACGGTGCATATTCTTGTCAGTTTATGTGCCAATACAGATTGAATAAGGAGGGATCTTTGGAAGCATCTTGTCTTTCAGAAGTACTCGAGCTTCTCCTCCACTCTGAGCTGTCTGCTGGGTGTCACTGCAACCTGATTTACTCACAATACTAGAGAGACATGCTAGAAGAACTCAGTTTCCATGCACAAGGCATTTTTAGAGGCATTATTTTCAAACCTCCACAGCTCAGCCAAATCAAAACCAATTTTTTCCTGGAACACTCAAATGCACTGCTCTGAATAAGGAATAAATATCTGCCAAATTCTAATTTTCTAGGTTCAGCTGATTCATCAGCACAGTTTTTCAGCAAGTAGTCATAAGGCAATTTATAACAGAAGTCAATTTCAGTCTACTTATACTCCAGAGAGCTAAATGGTGTTAATCCAAACACTGCAGAAAAATAAACAAACTGCAGGTTTAGGCTAGGCTTGAAAAATTTTAATCTCCAAGGCAAAAATTTTAGGAAAGTACTAATCGAAGGGAAAAAAGCATTTTAGAAAGCAGTATTTAGGAACCTACTATAAGAATAACATCTGCAACAAACATTAATTAGTTTGAAAAACAGTTACTTCAGTCAAACTATTTTTCTGGCACTCTAAAATGTACTGAAGTGTTGATAATCACAAAATTTGAAGTGGTTTTCTGACTAAAGAGTTTACAAAGGACTCATTGTAGTAATTCTGCAAATACAAAACAATGGTTTAAGCATCTCAATTCATAAACCCAAACTTGCTCATCATAAACATTACTCCATGTTGGTACATCAGAGATATGTTTATCTGCCTAACAGTATATGTGATAATTGTGACCGACTGACAAAGTGGAAAAAAAAATCTTACTTCTTGACTAAAATTCCTGCACATAGGAATAGTAAAGTAGAGAAAAATTGTCCTTGGATTTGCTCCTGAATATGTCCTGGCTCAACTTCCTTTTCTCTACAAAATCAGGATAGAAAGCAAAGTAAATATGTGTGGGCTGGTCCTGGCTAGCTGCCAGACCAAACCCAGACAATCTCTTAACCTTCTCAACCAGGACGAGATAGAAAATAAGATGGGAAAACTAATGGGTTGACACAAGGATGTCACTTACCAGCTGTCATCACACATTTGACTTGAGTAAAATTAATTTACTTCATTGAGAAACAAAATAAATTTGGATAGTAAGAATCAAAGACAAATACGTATTTACATTTGGAAGACAGGAAAGTTATTTTCTGAAAATACACATGAAATTAGATTTTGTTTGTTCTGAATGAAAATCTTAGCTACATATTTGATAACATCAGTAATCTCCCAGCTTGAAAAGTATCTTTTTTGCTTCATGGGGTTCTGGAGATGCTTGTATGCTCTCCTGTGGACATCACTCTAGAGAGCAGCCTGTAAAATATTCCAGACCAGAGCTTTTCGGCTCTGTTCTCAGAACCATTTCTCAGGCTGATAACCTGGTTCAGCTGAAGGCCAGGAAAAATCCTTCCCAAGATGATAAATTGGTCAAAAACACAGAGGAATTAATAACAAAGACACCTGTCTTGTTGTTAATAGACCCTGGGAATGGGGTGTCTTCCTCCTGCACCAATCATCTTTATTCTGCTCTTTGAGTTGCGAGTCGTGCTACTTAAGCAGTGAGTTTCTGAATAAATTTGTCTTCGCTATCCTGAGGATGACCATGTGGCTGTGTCTCTTTCCTCTGCCGCAACTAAAGGGTTAATATACCCTAACAGCACGGCTACACTTCCCCATTAGAAGCTGTCTTTGAAAAGAGCCATCATTGGTCACCTTGTAAAATTTCTGAAAGTTTAAGGAAGGCATCCTTTCTTAAGAATATTTTTACCAGGGAAATTGCAAGCAAGTTTGCAAGTTTGTGAACATGTGAGAGTGCATTATAGGGAGAACTATAGCCATCCCATAAACTCCTCTGTGATGAGGAGAAGAGGAAGCAGGTCTATGTACATATACAGGAAACACAAACCACCATCTCATTCTTCTTGAGATGGCAGTGAAGCAGAAACAGCCTCACAAAATGACAATTGAATTATATCCATTGGATGCAGATGACTCGTAGGTGAAAGAAAGAATGTTTCAAAGAAGCCAAGGATTTATATGTATAGGATTGTCCTTTCTCCTCTTGCTATGCATGCCATCACTGGCCTTAGGACGTTCTGTCTGGAAATAAAAATTTCTTCCTTCTGGTTGCTGTAAAAACAATGTTGGAACTCTGATTTCCCCTGAGATTCAGGAAATGGTAATGAAGCCTGTTTGCTTGCTCTGAGGGACTCATATTTGAAGCAAGAGACAAGAGAGCTTTGAAAGCTGTTCCCAACTCACTGCTCTTGGTCTCTGGCCGGGTACCAGTGGAGGCCGTCTTTCTGTGATTGGATCAACTATCTTGGCATGAATTTTTGCCTTTGTGCCAGCTGGGAGTCACATTTCACTGTGCCTTGCACTTCATCTACACACTGGCAGAAGCCAGATTTCCCTGCAGGCTGCTTAACCACCTTGGCATGGCTTTTGTCCAAATGCTGGCTGGGAGCTGGTTCCTCTGTGGCCCTCTCAATTCTCTTGGCATGAGACAATTGCTCAGACACCAACTGAGAGCTCAGTTCCTGCAGCCTGCTCTTTCCATCTGCTGATTCTGAATGGCAACAAAAAGAGAGGGGCTATCCTTCAAATCACCTCCGTTTTTTTGCTTAGGAATTTTCTAAGGGGAAATAAAACCAGTCCTCAGAGATAAAGAAACATTAGGTTAAACATTCTGTGAAACCTCTGCTCCAAAAAGAAATTTGAAGTTCAGCCCCTGTGTGTCTCAATCAGTTCCACCTGGGCAATCAACTTACATCTGGTTGTAATTAATCTGCAAAAAGTATGAGGGGCTGCCCTGTGGGATGCATCCACTTAGAAAATCCACAGTGATTTCTCTGTGATATGCCTCTTACTTACAGATGTGTTCTAGGCTCTTGATCTTCAATCCTGATCTCCAAAGCCCTTTCCTTTCATGCTTTTTGCAATTGCTGACTGGTTTGCCTGACTTTATGATTGTCCAATTACTCTTTTCCTTATTCTTCAGTTCAATAACATTCTTAGATTCTTGACTATGTTGAGACTTATTTTTTCAGACTAGTAGAAAAATATTTCCTTTTATTGGTTCACTATAAATAGGTCTGTCTGGTTTTTATTCAGCCTTAAGTGCTGAGTACAAATGTCCCTGTCTTAAGCTACATTTCCATGATAGGATATTGTCTGGATACATAGAAATCTGGACATCTCTCCCTGAAAAATTATGTTTAGTTTAGATTCTGTGTGAAGATCTCTCTCTATCTGTAGGGAGATGGAAAATATTTATCTCCTACAAACCGAAACAAGGCTGAGAGAATTCACTGTTTCTGCAGCTTAATGCACCAATGTATCTGCAGTTTTTCTAAACCCAAATAATGAAGGAGTCCTGAATCAGACATGAGAAATCGTGACACTTCTTCTAAAAATTTATGACTACTAAGCCTTTATAAAGCTGCATTTCTCAAATGTCCTTGGAATTTGGGAGGTGCAGATGTGGTGGGGGAGGAAGAAAGGTAAAGGGAATGCTTATTACTAGGAAATATTTAGCAGAGAAAATAGCTTTACAGCCTCCTTACTGGAGTTCTTAGTAGGCAGCTTGGAACATTACTACTACTCATATACACCACATAATAATATCACATAAACGTGTTCAAATTTTTCTTAACTTCTGCACTATATTTTGACTTTGAAAATGTCTGAAGAGTAAAAGGAAGACACTAGACAATTCTAAAAAAATTATATTCCCTTGATTAACTTGTTAGGTCACATAGTCTTTGTCCATTGCTTGGCTTATATGATAGGAAGACCCTGTTCTGCCTATTACGCAGTTTATAATTAAATAATAACTTTTTGCTAATAACTTTGTATAAAAACTATCTGTGGGCAGACAGTCACTTCCAAATGCACTTACAATCTCTGGGCCCAGAAGTCCAAAAGGTGAGTTCCTGACTTCATTTGAAGTCTTTTAATTTTTCTAGATTTCTTACAAAGACCAGTCTATTTCAGTACAAGGGAAAGGGCCACAGTTGGAAACCCTAATAAAGTCAAAATAATTTGACAACAAAAAATCTTCCTTAAAAGAAATTGAGAGACCAAAATAAAACTGAACAGAAAACAGAATCAAAATCCAATTAGAATAAAATCCCTTTCCCAGGCTGTATAATTTTTACTGTATACCTCCTACAGGGCTATTTGAACAAAATACATAATTTTATTTTTGCTCTTGCAGTGATGCTTTGCCACTATTTCCTTCCAGTTCCCTATGTGTCAGCCTCTACAAAATACAAAATGGTTTATTAAGATGGCTACAGAGACAGGTCAAAACAGCTTGCTTTTGTGTTAATGGGTTCCTTCCACACATATTTTCACAGGTTTTCTAAAATGCTAAGTTGTATCATAATTTTGATGAATTCTGAAGTAATTATGTTTTGAAGTGTAAAGATTTGTGCAAATGTATTCAATGTGCACTGTAAAAACTGGCAAAAGTAGTACTTTGAAGGAAAAATAGAAGATATTATTCTAAAATCACATTTTTAAAAGCTTAAACCAGGTTCTGACTTCTAGAATAGGTATATTCTGAAATACATATTCATCATTTAAGTAAATGCTATAGAATATACTGAAAAGAAAACAGTACACTGAAAATGCAATAGAAATAGCATGGTTTGGCTGTCATTACTTATTAATTTTGAAGGCACTTGACTTTTCATGCTAGCACCAGTGTGCTTTGTCGTGTATAAATATAAATAAGGGAGCAGCTGTAAATTTTTTTTTTATCCATAACAAAACAGAAACAAAGGAGAAAAGCGACAGGTATTTTTGGTTAACATACAGAGACATCCTGCGTGTGTTTTGAAAGAGCATCTCTCTGAGTTGTGACCTCCTAGAGATCATGGCCACCACCAAGGAGCAGGCTGGACCCTCTCCCCACAGCAAGGGCTGTAGCCTGGGATGCCTGGAGGAGCCCAGAGAGAGGGACAGGACACCAGAACAGGAGCACTGCCAAAGCGTGGTAAGTCTTGGGCATTGCCAAAGTCAAATACACCCAGCATCCTACAAAAAGCTGCACTAGAGACAACTGAACAATTACTGCAACAACCCTCGAAGGCACAGCCACTGCCAAATTACCTGTGGCAGGCAGCCTTCCTCCACCTTATTTTAGAGTGAGTATTTTTTTCCTTCTCAGTGGTAATCACACCAGGGTTAGTCTCTCAATATTTTAACTAGATAAAAATAATTTCTTTCATTCTCTCATGTCTTGTTAAAATATTAACTTTTGGGGATTTAGGGAACCTCTCACAGATCATTTCCATAATACCTAGTGCGGGGATGGATCACATTAAAAATAATTTCTCTTTATACTGCTATAAATCAAAGAGCAAATACAATTTAATGTTAAATTTTTAACCTTTTTAAAAACACTCATGAGCCAATAATTTAAGATTAGCCAGTAACCCTTAATCAATCATTCATTCTTCTTTCACTTATTACATTTTCCAATACAATACCTCAAGAAAAAGAAAGCACTGTATTTATAGGTATACAAAAAGAGGAGTAATAAGAACCATTGAAATGTCTCATTCCAGCATCAGTGTTTTACAAAGTATTAAAATTAATTTTTGTTTTTATTGCAAATAACTACTAAATTATAGAATTTTTTAAAATATCACTTATAAAAGAACATGGATCACACATGGGTTTTATTTCCTTTTTTTTTTTCATACTTTTCTACAAAACATGAGAAGAACTACATATATACTATGGGAAAACAAGTATATAATTGTTTTCTAGGGAAGCATATGTCCCCTTTAATATATCTACTGCTTTTTAGCTATCCAATCTTATTTTTACAGTGTTTTAATTGAGAACAGTTAATTTTTTAGAACTTTTTACATGTTATTGATTTTTAAAGTATTTATTCACTACTTTTCTAAGTATAAAATTTTATTGAAAATTCATCTGCCTTGATTCTCTATTTTACTTGGTAGTAGAAAAAAATAATTAGAATTATAAAAAAAAACCTTGAGTGTGAATAGAAAAGCCCCCCACCCATGGAATAGCTGTCCCAAAGCAATTTTTTTGTGTGAGCAAAATGTTTAAAATCCCATTAGACCTCAAGCTCTTAAATGAAATTTAAGTTTCACAAAGACCTTTCTATGTTCTCAGGAGGGGGTGATTTCCAAATATATATATAGCTGGTGTCAGATTAAGTTCTTAATGACTGAATTTTTCAGAAAGGCTGCTAGGAATATCTTCAATGACATTCAGCAAATGCTTTTTTAAGGAGATCCTTTAGAGTCAGATCTAGCTATAAACTTTTTATGCATGATCCTCGATGCCCTAAGGGGATTCTTTGTGAGGTCAGAGTCTTAGCCAAAGTTATTTGAATACTTTCAAATTATATGCATTAAGTAGTAACTTGAAAACCTGACTACTTAAAGTAAGTGCTGTCAATTTTTATCTTAAATAATGGCCTACGATGTTCACAGAGTTATTTTGCAACCAGTATTACATTAAAGCTGTGAAGTGTTCTTCACAAAGTCACATTTCATTCTAATATGAGGCTCCTACTGTGAGCAGAATTGTTTGTTCACACTCTATTTATTTCCATAGTAATTGTAATAAACTAATTTCACTGTCAGAACAGTCCAAGGTAACCAGAGATATGCCCTTTGGAATACAATTTTCCAAAAATAAAAAGACCCGATTTTTAAAAGATTTTAGTTAAATCTAGATCAAGTTTAGATCTAGTCCCTCCCAAGTTAGGAATAGCATTTTCGATTTGATTAACAAATTTTAGAAAGTTATCTATCTTTCTGCTAATACATTAATTATACTTGCAGGTACAGTTTTATACTTAAAAGATGTGCATATTTCAGTATATTTTCACTGAGATGGCCAATTTACTAAAGATGATCACAGAAGATATTTTAGTGATGTACAGAGTTGACTCAGTAATTAAAGAGGGACTACAAGAAAGATGGAGAGGGACTTTTGACAATGGCATGTAGAGATAGAACAATACTGACTATAAACTGAAAAAGTTTTAGATTTTATGTATTGGGTAGAAGTTCTTTATGGTGAGGGCTGCAATCACTGGCACAGGTTGCCCAGAGATGCTGTGGAAGTCCCATCCCTGGAAATGTTCAAGGCCAAGCAGGATGGGGCTCTGAACAATCTCTTCTAGTGAGAAGTGTCTCTGGCCTTGGCAGGAGGGTCAGAACTAGAAGATTTGGAGGATGCTTTCCTACCCAAACCATTCTATAATTCTATTGTATAATTCTGTGATTTATCGTACTTAACCAGTTGAGAAACAAAAGAATAAACCCAATTATTTTGTTTTGTATATGCAATGCAGCCTACAAAAAGAAATAACAGTTCCTATTCATGAGGTTCTTTTGCAGTTCTGATTTCATTTTCTGACTTTCAGTTTATGGCTACTCTCAGATTTTTATGCTGTTCTCTGTCAAAAGACTTGACTAACTGATCTTACTTTATTTCAGTCTGATAAATTGACTCGATACTGTGCTTGTTTTATTCAGTCGCCCATGTTAGGTTCTTGATCAAGTTCTTAGCCTCAATTTCTGGTTTTCCATGCCCATTAAAATTTAGATTTATTTTATGCAGGCTCATATACCATAGCAGAGAGAGAGTCAAGCTCCACTCCCAGATCTGGAATGGTCTCCTTGCTCCTCCATGCCTGGAGACTGACAGAAGCTGTTGGTGAACACATCAAAGAATTTTTTTCCTTTAGAGCTCTTTGTTCAAAGTGCCATCCTGTACATCAGGCTTAAGCATAAAACCAAAATTGTTGCGCTCCTGCATTATAAAGATAGGCATTCTTAATAAAACAGTAGAAAGATATCTATTCTTGTAGTGATGTGTCTGCATCAACTTTTAAACTTAAATCCACTGAATATATTTGGAGCTCTGAGGTGCATGTTTGTCTTAATTCTGTCTTTTGAACACATCTCAAGAAAACGTACAGAAGATATATCATGGCACAGAGACCTCGAATTTCAATGGAAGTAAAGAGCACTTTTAACATAGTTGATGGTGATGCCTATGAAACTAAAAAAAGGAGTTAATGTAACTGACAGGAAATTTAGGGAACAAGGAAAGCACTGTGAATGATCTTTAGGAAAAATGAAACTGAAGTATCATATCCTTTCATTTAGTAAAGTTTTATTCTATTAAATATAATTATTTTCCTTTCAAGCTTTGATGAAGATGAGGTTGCTAGGAAACTTTCTGATTTCAGGTGTGCCTGTGTAAATGCGGAGTAACTAATTTACACTGATGACAGCTCCTGGACTGGAATAAAAACAGTTATGGAGAAATTTTAATGTTTGGTCATGGTTAAAATAAGGAGACATGTTGCTACAAAATTGACAAAACTTAGCTGTCGTCTCCTAGTCTCAAGTCAATATTTGCAATAAGTTTTGAGAAATTAGATTTAGGCCATCCTTGTAAATCCTTGATTCTTCCCCAGTAGACCCGCACTCAAGATTGCTTTGGAACCATGAATCCATGTTTATGGCTCTTACAGATCGAATTAATCTGACATTAATATTAAGAGATAACTGATTATTCTCTATGTTGTAGGTTCTAAAGTGATGATGGCAACAAAGCTCTCCTTACGCTGACATTGCCTTTGATAGCAGTGCCTGAGTACATGTTTACTTTACACAGTAAACATGTCAAAGGGCATTTACTGCTTGTATAAATGTTACTGTGATTGTAGTACTCACTCCCTATATCTATGCAGCATTTTGGTATGAACTCACTGGGTGATGATAACTAGTTTATACCTCTCATGTGTTAATGCAAGTGGCCATACCAAATGTGTGGCCAATACCCCTTCACACACACCCAAGGACCTGTCCAGCATATCTCTATCAAAAAACAGTCTTTTATTTCTCTACTAAAATTCCTGCACAACAATGCTGCCTATTGCTGCATCAGGGACTTCAAATTAGGTTTGTTAGCAGAATTCATTAATCTATATCTATCACAATAAATAAATAGAATAGGGGTTTTTTTTATATCCTTGACAATGATGGAAATATAGACTATCCTAATAGCAAAGCTGCTTCTCTCTTCCTCTCACTAGATGGCCTAGATTATTGCTTTTGTCTAGGCCAGTATCCCCTTAGTTGAGAAAACCAGCACTGAGGGATCATTATAACCTGTCGCCCTCAGCTGGTGCTAAGAGAGATTAACATGAAAAATCAGCTTCAAGGGGACCTTCTTCAGAGCTTGCAAGGCTGTGTAGCTCCCCCTCACTGGTTCACTTTTGTTTGCTTAATCTTAGCAGGAGCAAAGAGATTAGAAACACATAATATAAATAAGCAAAACTTTTTTTTAATATTTATTGACAGAGTATTATAATACTTTGGATCTAAATTTTTCTATATGGTCATAGTGTGGCAAGAGATATGGAACTAAAATTCCATGCTGTATGTGTGAAAATAACGTTTTTTAGTAGTTGTAATTCTGGTGTAGGTGATGATGAAGACTGTGCCTTTATACATACCCAACATTCTGAAAATGTGAACCCTGTCAATGGTCCAAGAATTAGACAACAAGTTATTGGTATAGATGTAATGCAAATGTCTGGTTTGAGAAAATGGACGTGACTTGGAGATTGACCAGCTCCTAGCCACCTTCACAAATAAGTATTTGATTAATGGTTACAGGAACTCTTGACATGGGATTTTGGCCAGTCCTCAAGATTCCCCCAGATAGCTCCTGCTATGACTAATCTAATTTATGTGTTGATTAACACCCTGCGTAGGAAATCCCAGAGATTCACAGGTAATTGCTGCTGCACAGATTGTACATAGATAATTGTAAATATAAACCATACCAAAAGATGAAGAAATTGTAATTTCTAAGCTGTAAAGATGTTTGAGAGATGTTTTTTCTGCAATTAAGATGTGTGATCACGCGTGCTGGGGCAGTTTCATAGTAGAACAGCTGGTTTATAAAAATTGAGTGGAACAGTGGTTTGGAGAGTCAATCAATCCAGATCAAGATGTCACAAGAACCCTTGCAATGGAGGCTCCCATGACTGTCCTAAAAGCAACTGATCATCCTGTTTGGGAGAGCTGATTATCCTCCCAATAATTACTCCCTGCCAACATCAGAGTAATAATTCCTTTGGGGGAAGCACTCTGTTCTTGTCTGTGCAAAAGTTGATATGGGTCTCTGTTTTTTTCAGAAGGGCTCCCCAAAGAGGTGGCCACACTCTGCTCAGCAGCTGTGTCAGCAGGGAAATTACTCTCTAGATCCTCCTGAGTCATGTAGGTAGTATCATGAACAGTGCCCACCTACCATTGTAAAACATATGCTGCCTACATGTTACAAACTTCCCAGGCCTAAAATGCAGACAGTCCTGCAATTTTGTCTGTGGACAGGACATGAATTACCTTTGCATAGGTAATTATCTGCATGCCTTGCTGCCATCAGTCACACAGTTCTCCACCCAGAAATCCACCCAGGCCACTAAGGGTGCTCAATCAAAAATTAATGTTTTATATAAGAATGGAATTTTTAAATGCCTGAAGGGAAAAGATTTTTTCACCTTTTTTTTTTTTTTTTAAGGAGAAATGGAATCAAAGCGTAATTCCTGTCATGTGGAAATCAAGTGTTCTTTCAATTAGCTGTGAGCTACTGCATTGCCAGGTACATGAACAACAGTATCTCAAATGCCTTTTAAATCATCGTGTCTTGCTGTAGCCTGCAGCAGGGTGTTGTGCAGGGCTGACATGAAGCCATCCTAACTGCAGATCACTTTCACTTTGCCTAACATTATCACAGGCACAAAGTCTGTCTTCTGTGATGGGATGATAGAACATTGGCTAGAAAATACCTCTATACTCATGTTTCTGGCCAGTTAGAAACATTGCTCCCTTTTGCTATTCCATGTATTATTTCCATCCTTTAAGCACCCACTAGAGAAGATTGAAGCCCCACTGCAAGAGCATGTGGCCTCCTAAGGTTCAGTGTCAGGTAAGCTTAACAGGATAACTCTTATGGCAAGGAACTGCTCCTCTTATTCAAGCAAACAACAAAAAAAACACTCTATGGCAGATTGCCCAGAATGTAACTTTCATAAGGTCTATCTCTACCAGAGATACACCTTGTGTTACCAGTGCTGTCATTCTAACATGTCCTCCAGGCACTCCTTAAAGGTGGCTGTAATGATGTGCCAAGGAGCTGGGAATCCTTAAGGAGTCTGAATCTTTCAAACATATTTATCTAAACGGAGAAAAAACTGAAACTGTCTGTATAACCAAAGTCATCATGCTCATGTTTATGCGTCACTTGGGTCTAAAGTCACATTACAGGCAGCAACGTGTCCCTGATCCTTCATGTCTCACAGGTGATATGCAACTGGCTGCTTTTCTTTCAGATAAGTTTTAGTCTGAGGGGAAAATGTTTATTTTCACAGCAAGCTTGCCTAAGATTGGCTTTTTTCTAACAAAAATCTTTGGAGACCTTAAAAAAGCAGCTATCTCATCTTCCAGAAATTATGAGAGTCAGATGGGGTTAACAGCACAGAGCAGTCACAGTAATATAAACCCAGGGGAGACTCACAGTTCAGAAGTAGATGGCTATATTGGCAAATCTATATATGAAGGAAAGATGATCTAATCCCTCACTAAAGACCTATATCAGTCTCCTTCCCTGCCCCATACCAGATGGTACCAGCAGTGCTCTTGAGATCTCTGCCCAGAAAAAAAGGAGCTGGTCTGCTTTCACTGTGTGAAAAACAGCATGCCTGCAGTGGTTCTATATTTTGTCTCCATATCCTGTTTTATATGATGAGTACCTCAAGCATAACGAATTAGTAATGAATTTAATTCTCCTGAAAGTGGAGTGGACATTTCAGTATTGGTTTGTTGGCTATTCCAGCTGTGCCTTCATGCTCTTCCTGATTGAATTTAAATGTAAACTGAAGGGACTACTGAAACCATGATAAGCTGCTCGTGGAAGTCTAGACTAGCTGGTATTGCTGCTGCATGTTACCTTAGCAATCAATCCCTGTGACAAACAGCTCTGCATCTGGTGGTTTGCAAATAGACTGCTACACTGATATCTGTATGATAGTTATTGCAATCTCTGTTACCATTTTACCCCAAATAGGGTTAATGCTGGAGGCACAGAAGACAGAATTGTTTATGAAACTTTCATCTCACTGCAAAGTGTTAAATCCTCCTAATCCATGCCTCTTGATTGCCAGAGCCTGCTTTACTACACTAAGGAGCATTTCAATGCAACCATGAGACACATCCCTTGCCACCAGGGAATTCCCAATTAACCTGCTTCGGCAACTCTTACAAAAATACTATATGCAGTCTATGGATTTTATCCTAATTAAAGGTGTCTTGACTGTTCCTGCAATTAGTGTTATACCTGCTGAATATGAACTGGGGCTTGGATGTTATAACTGCACCAATAAATTTACATCTGTAAACTGCATATCAGCTATTGGTAGAAGGGAGGCACATTTCAGAACACATCTTACTGGTTTGGACAGAGCGATTCTGTATGAAACAAGAATACAGGCTAGAGGGTGACCTGTCTGTCACATTCTTAGGTCTGCTTTTCTATCTACTAACATTCAATCAGCACTCCAGCAGGAAGGGCACAGAGACACAGGTAATTCAAGCAGGCCCCTTAGAAGGTGTGAGAGCTTTCATAAATGAAGTCCATTTCTGGTACAGAAAATGCCACAGATCTGAAGTAGGACTTCTTTTGTGATTGCTTTTTAATTAATATTCAAAGGCATGTATATGTTCAGTTCTGACACATTTTTCTTCCTTTTTCGAATTATTCCTTTCCTCCCCTCCACACCCCCCCAAAACACCAAGTGCTATAATTTTTTTTGTACATTTTATACATTTTCATTTTACAATGAAAAGAAGAAAAAAAAGAGCTGATGTTCAGAAAATACTTGACTGAAGATCTCCAAGAACATAGTCTGTTTAAATGTGCCCTTGATATGGGAAATATTTTCCCAGAACAAAAAGGCACCAGTCAATATTTGAAGGCTGCTGTCTCTATAAATAAGAGGCAAAGGAGGGGGCAACACAACTTTTACACACACAGTGAGGCAGGAGGAGAGAAGAGGCAATGAGGGATCAGTGTCTGCAGTTTCTCAAAGTTAGAGTAAATGTCTGTGAGCAAGTAGGGAGATGCAGTGATGTTAATAAATGGTGCACAAATATCTTTGGTGAATACAGGGCTCTTTATCCTGATGATAACCAGGTTACCACATTCTTCTTCACTTCTTAACTCTCTTCTCATGTTTTATAAAAACAACATCATTTTTTAAACTTCACTAGTTATAATCCTGTTGGTTTAAAGACATCAACAACCCTTTAAACCAATCTTTTCTTTTTCTCTATATAAAATAAAAATTCCATGATTCAGAATTCCTACAGTTCTTTTAAGAATAAGAACATTTTATATTTTAAAGGAATTAACCTTTCCCTGTATAGTGAAATTAATAGTTGTTTTTTTTTTTCCTTAACAGTCTGTATTCTGAGAGCAGACCCTTAGTCTGCCATCACCCCCTCACAAAGTCCCTATTCTTAGGCCATTCTCTGCTCGCTTCAGACCCTCATCTGCTCTCTGCCAATTATCTCAGCCCTAGATGCACAAGAGTATTTA
The DNA here is from genome assembly GCA_013397375.1 of Toxostoma redivivum. Taxonomy (NCBI): domain Eukaryota; kingdom Metazoa; phylum Chordata; class Aves; order Passeriformes; family Mimidae; genus Toxostoma; species Toxostoma redivivum. The sequence continues at coordinate 50,762 of VXBI01013280.1, read as the reverse complement.
AGACCTAAAATATCTTTGGTGGTGAATGGAACTGGACATCTAAGAAGGTGCAAAATGCTCTTAAGTTAATTAGCAGCTGTTCATATCAACTTGAAAATTTTAACAAAAGTTTCTCCATCTCTATTTGTGATTCACTACATTCGTGCTCATCTGTTTTTTATACAGTGGCTCCAGAAAACTTCATATATTCCAATGGTTAAAATGCTGAAAAGTTAAAATGTTGGTCAGTTAATGATTAATCATTACTTCTAGAAAGCCTTATAGTTAACCATCAATAGAAAGAACTAAGATGGAAAAGTCTGGGTAGAGCATTTATTATCAGTATTTTCATTATTTAGCAAACATTCTACATGCAAAATCTGATTATCATCCAATGCTTGTCTACCATTTAAACAAGATAATTTTAAGATAAAACTTTCTTGGCCATCGATTTTAAGAAAGTTTTTCAGCTCAATCCATAGTAAATTTTCAAAAGGCAAACAGACTAATTTCCATATGTAAATCTCTGCACAGCAAAAAAAAGTACCTTTCTTCACTGTGGCCTAAAGTATTTTTTATTGTTTCTAGATGCTCCATACTCACTGATTAAAAATATCTTAAGGAAAAAGGTCGAGCTTTGTTCATTTAACATTTTTTGCTTCATTGCTTAAGACACCTGTAATTTATGAGAATGGAAAAATTCATCCTAAAACTTACTTTGTGAAATTTTTATCTTTTTTGGGGATGGGATAGTGAATTTTGCTGCAGTGCATGGCCTTACACAAAATCATAGTTACTACTGACATCCTGGAAATCATTTTGATAGTCTACTTTGCTCTGTATTCTTGTTCCCTCTTTGGCCAAATGCATAATTTGGAAGAGGTTCCATTTGAGATTGCTTCTAATCTGATTTTTTTTACCAAATATTTGAAACACCCTATGGAAATATGTTTTTCCTATCAATACATTTGCCAGTGAAATTATTTTCTAAATTATTTCTGGGAAGTGAATAAATGAGGAAAAAAGGTCAATAGAATTCAAGCTGTTTTGCAACTGAGATGTATGCTTATTAGAAAATGTTTCAGCATTTTTACAGATACAGTAATTAACAACATCTAATAATACTAATAGTTTCTGTATTTACTCTGTTGACCAAAACAAACTAAAAGGTATTATATAGATTATTTGCCTTACTGCAGAACATCTGCTGGAATACCAGAAACAATTGAGTGAACCAGGGACAGAATTCATGACTAAGGAGACAGAGTCAGAGGCATAGTCAGCTCTTAGTCACTGTCCCTTGCCCCACAGTGGGGGATAACACTCCTCATTATAAGCCATCTCCTGGAACTGTGCTTCCGTACAAATTCCATCAGTGTTTCCACCTATTTATTCTGGTCTGTGGAGGAACATGAGTTAGTTTTCATTTGTCAGCAGATCTTGAAAAAGGAAGGCCTTTAAAAAATTAGAGCAATAAGGATTTATGAAACAATCAGTTGGATCAACCACGAATGAGCAAAGATCCCTGCAATACAGATCTTCTGATTTTATATTTTTGATTGCAGCTCCAACCTGACTTTATATCTGAGTAAAGGTAATTATCAAGAATATGAAATAGTTCAAGTCATTCACTCCTGGAAAATCAAACCCCAAGGATCATTCTTGTCTAATCAATAAAGAGCAGAACTTCTCTGCCATTGTATACACAATGGACTTTTATTTTCTTGCAAGAGATCTGTAATTCTCAAGAGTTGCTGCTATACATTACTTTTTTTTTTGCTGATCAAAAGTACACACTCTACAGCATTTACAGCTTTCAAAGGTCAGGTCCCATTATAAAGGACTTTTCCCACTTTGATCAACACAAGATAGCATTTATTAAATCACAAAAGACCACTGTTAAAATAATATTAAGGGTATAAATACAATCAGCAAAACCCAATGAATTAGTGATTTTTTTTTCTCTCTACATTTTTCTTAACACACTAAGGTTTAAAGGTAATGTGTGTGCAATCTTTAGGCACACAATGTGTTATTTCCTGTGCTAGACAGTAGCTATTATTACTTCTGGGATGTAGTAAGAGACTGAAATTATTTCATAGTATAACAGAAGTGTCAGTTGGAGCCTCCAGCTTGAACCTGGGCTATTGCCAGCAGTGCACAGGGGCAGCTCTGTCTGTATCTGGCAGAGTCTTCAAGATGCCCAGGAGAGAGATTTCACAGCCTCTCTGTGCAACTTATATCAGTGAAGTACTACCTCCTTGTGACTTTTCCCCCCCTCAATATCCAATCTCGGTTTTTCAAGCTGCAGATTGTTACCTCTAACAATTATGTGGTTGGACATTGCTGCAAAGAGTTTGGCACTGCAATAATTTAAAAAACCCAAACAAAACAAACTCCAACTAACCAAAAAGCAACCTTGATACATCTGCTCTGACAGGACAAAGTGAACATGAGCATAAATAGAGGCACAAAAGTATGCTCTAGCATTTGATACGTTGATGTGTCCTTTTTGTTTTTTGGGGGGCAGAACAGGAAAGAATCCCTGAAAACTCAGTCTTGTTTGGTTTTTCTTTCCCAGAAAAACATGAATTATTACTCAAAAGTAACCCCATTATAGGACAGCTTAGTTAAGTTCCTTCATGACATTTAAGGTTTTCAAAAGATAAATAGCAATTACTAAATAACAGTACTGTTGTGAGGCAGGGCATTAACAATGAGAGATGTCAGGAAATGGTTCTGGAGAAGGAGGCCTCCAAGCAAACATAAGACTTGGTCTCTTCTTAAGAAGAATATTTATTTATGTATTAAATATAATAACACCATACTTAAAGGAACTTCAAAAAATGCCTGAAATTCCTTTTGAGCCTAGAGGAGAATAAAATGTATTATAAGCTAACATCTAGGATTACTAGATATTCCTTGTGTTAAAGGTGAATATTTAACATCCTTGCATTTCTTCGCTTGTCTTTCTGTTAAACAGTTCAGAAACATAATTTGATACACAAGTCCCAAATCATAAAGAGCAAAACTATATGCTTGCCTATTACTAGTTATGAAATAGATTAGTTAATTTGTTAATAAACTGTAGCACACTATAGCAAGTTACAAATTCCTCAAGAACTTGAAATTTAAAGGAAACTAATAGCAGAAGATAAGACCAATGCAAATGTTTTAGCTGGAATACAATACCTGTAGCAAGATATTGAAATCTGTAAAGACCACAACAGAAAATATAAATTAAGAAATGAAACCTTTGAGACTTGTAAAAAAATATGTTAAAATAGTCTGAAACTATAAATTCCAAAGACCGCTCTATTGGCAAGCGCAGTACTCCTTCATTCATAATTTTTTTATAGCTACAATGCTTTATACATATACAGGGAAATGAAAGATGCACCGACTTTACCACATAAGTATCTATACAAAGTAAAGGTCGGATGGAAAACTGAGTTATTATAGTTGAACTTCCCATTTTTGTTAGTTTATAAATACATTTTTTAAATATAGGTGTGAATCTGGAGAATCAACCTAGATGGGGAATGTAGGTCCCAAAACTCCCTCAATGAGATTTTTAAAAGGGCTTTTACAGCTGTTAACATACTCTGAGTTAGATGCATAGGAGAAATACTGACAAGATATTCTCAAGAGGTGAAAACAAACAAAAAAAAAAGACTGCACTGGCCATGTTAGAAAATAAGAGCATTCTGGAAAAAAGTTTAGCACGTCATTCAATCAACATAAAACACTTCACAAAGCATTAACTTAACCCATTCAACCTCACAAATTCCAAGCCCACAGAATTTTAAAACACATTCAGAGAAGAGGACAGTAAAAGAAGAAGAGAGAAAGAAACAAATATAGCTATCATTCCTGTTTCCAATGGTGTTTAGCTGACAAGAATTCCAAGGGGATCAAGATGTGCTTAACTCGTTTTATACTTTAAACACCCTTGGCCTCCCTAGGCCCTTCCCCCAGGTGGGACTTCTGGTCATTTGGCCACTCAGGAGCTGGGTTAGAGGGGGCAGGTGTGGAGCATTGCCCAGGCTATGCCAGGGATTGGCAGCCCTTGCCAGGCTGGGATACTGGCTCTGGGGCATAGGGCAGGATCTGACCTGCACCTTCCCCCACATACATGAAATGTTTTCAGTCAGCAATTCTTCCAGCCTCTCACAATGGAAGAGGTGGAAAAAGTAAACTCCCATCTCCCTGTGCAAGAATTGTAAAGAACTCTTTTTTGGGATTCCCTAGAAAACCACAGAATGGAAGTCCCCTTTTTGTGATTGTGTAACTAGGATGTGTAACAAAGTGTGATTAAAACTGAATAAAGAAGACTTTTAACAAAAGCTAGATACCTTATGATGTGAAATTTTGCAAAATTTTGCTCTTTTGAATTGGATTATGTAACGTGTATTGTGGTTTTTCATCTGCTTTTCTTTTTTGTTTGTCTTCAGATTGGTTTTGGTGGTTCAATTTACTACAAATGTAAACATGAAAAGTTAGTGAGATGGAAAGATTTTGCACGTAAACTTTATAATATGAAGCTCTGCGTGAACCTTGTATTATTTATGTACAACTGTGCATAAGCAGCATATAACAATTTATGTTCAGCTCTTGCTGCACAGGAAATTGTATGCAATCCCTGGTACAGAAATGTTTGTCTGTTATAGCTTCTAGCATTTAAAACTTTTACTGTCCAAAGGTTTTAACTCTTCTCTTCCATAGAGAAATGTAATTGGTAATTGCCTTGGAAGAGAAGCTCTGGGAGCCATTTTTCATTTAATGGATAATTCAGAAGTCCAGTGATTTTAGTACCAGAGGGTTTCTTTCAGTGTGTTTGTATTGCTGTCCCCAAGGTGTCCCAAATTGTAGGCTGAATATTTCGTTCCCAAGCTTTCATTTCTGATCACCACTGACTTGTTCGATTATGAATTTAGGAGAGAACCTTGTTGAGGGCTGATTTGTGAGACTATATAAATTATTACAGATAAAGCCTCCACACCAGCTGTTTGTGTTTTTTTTCTATCACTTCCTGGTCCCCACTGCAGGTGTCTGTCTCTGAAGGACTCTGCCTCTCATTCCTTTTGTGGTGGAGGGCTCCACCTCTAACCAGGCACAGGACTGCTCTGTCTCTTCACGGAGTAAACCCTCCACCCTCCCTGCCTCATCTGGAGAAATGGTTGATGTTTTTGTCATCTTAAGCACCTTTGAGGGACTTTCAAGGATACAGAGAGGCTGTAGCTTCACATCCTACCTTAACACAGCTGGTCCCAGATCAGCCACTTTTCAAGTCTGGCCACAGCAGATCTCCTTGCTAAAAACCCAGGGTCTGAGCTTGAACACCTCTTTATATTTTACAGGCTTGTATTGGTTTATCTTAAAACCCTGGGATTTTCTCTGGCACCATTGTGCACATCAATACAATAGCATTCTTACCATGAAACTGCAGCCAGACATATTCCCTTTTTATCTCCATACAAAGCAGCTCTAGCACCTTCAAAATATTGCTGAAGACAATGCAATTGTTTAGCAGTTGTGCAAGATAGCTAAAACACAGCACATTAGAAAGACTAAAGTGTAAGTATAAAACATGTCATGCTGTTAGTTTAGAAAAAAACAATCAAATCCAAACAATGTAAACTGACTTTCCTTGTAGTGAATTACACTATTTATTTTGTTCCTTTCAATTACTGCAAAAAGCTTTGGTTAGACATAGCATTGTAATATATTCATGCTAATTTTTCACAATCTTTTCCACAGCCTAATTTCTTCAGTGAATTGCTCACTTTTTTAGAAGTAGCAATATGCATAGATTAGAAAATAGCAAGGGCTATATACATACAGAAACAAAATAAAATTTGTGGGAAAGCTTACAAGCAGAAAATGCATGCCATGTGTGATAAGAAAATCCTGCAAAGTTGTTTTGATGAGCCAAAGAAGGCAAGTTACAATAGTGCTGGTCTTAACTTGTTTCTATTGTCTGTTCCAGATTTCTGGTATAAAATGGGACCTTGTTAGTTGCTCTATTTACAGTCACATTTTATATTATGGGTAGTTTATGTCTGGTAGTATTTAATGAGCTGCTGTCTGTTTGGCAGGATGAATCAGAGCACCTTCCTCAGGAATGGAGAGAAGCAGAGCCACAGCCTCTGCAGTGTCTGAGGAGGTTTTAATAAGGTGTTTGCCACTATCCACTGACTTTATAAGTCTCCTGTGTACTCAAGAGACTTGCTGAAAATCAATAGAAATGGAATTAAGAGAAGAACAGAAAGAAAGAGAGAAGAAGGACAGAGAAGGAGAAGACAACAAAGCCCTTGTAAGAAAAGAGGGTTCTGGATGTTAAACAGATAGGGCTTGAACTGCCTCCCAGAAGAGCTCAAACTCCTGGGTTGCTCCCCTGGCTGAGATTCACAGTCCCTCCACTAGGGATCAACCTTTCCAGAGATAATTGGTTCTGTCAGGTGTAGCCTGGGTGCCTCGAGTGAATTGACCTTCACCCACTACGACTGGATCCAGGTGGATCCATCCATGGACATGTGATTGCTTATTGCTGCTGAGCTTTACAGCTTAGAAACCAGTCCCTGCTTGCACATGATCTATCTTTCTGCAGTCCCATATTAAGTGATGGCTAAATGCAGAATCCTGCAAGATCTTCATTCTTGAGATCATTAGCTACCTGAGCCACTGCCTGAGCTCCAGGCCTATTTCATATTAATGTACTGCCTGTTCATGCTCCTCCTAGATTCTGCACAGCTCAATACAAGGCTTTATTTGTGTTTTAGTTGTGTAGAAGGTATAATAGTTTTATGATTGCATGTTGTTTATAGGATTAATCTGTAAATTGCTAGTGAAAGTAACCATGTGAATGTTGGAGGTCTACTTTTTTAAATTTTGAAGACTTATTTCAGACATTTTTGAAAGGGATGTGAGGTTTTATTTAGTAATAGAAAGGAATAAATTAAAAAAGTCTGTGATTAGAATTTATTAAAGTCAATGTCATATATTTTTTTCTGCACCTTGACAAAGTTTTAGAAGCAAAGTAAATCCAGTAATAAGTGATCTTGCATTTTTCACTTATTCTTTAGCTTGCATACATAAGTCCACTTAAACTAAGTGCTGACATAAATGCTGCAAAGTAAAATTAATGTGCTAACATTTTGGTTAAAAGAATTTATACACATGCCTTATTTAAATTTAAATACATGGTAATTCAGATAAGTACTGTACATCACATGATAAATTTTCTGCCAAACCTTTTTAGAAAGGCAATTAGGCTTGTCAATCAATATGAATATAAAAATATCAATACTGTATCTGCTGTTTCACAGATATGCTGGTGTATGGAACAGTGGCTGAACAGCACTTACGTCAGAGAACTGTGATAGTATTGAATTTTAAAAGACTAAAAAATGACCTGGGAAGTTTTAGTTTCTGTATCTAGAAGATAAGATTTCAAATATATTTTCCATGAACAAAAAGCAGAAAAACATGAGAATAAATCATAAAGTATATCAATATTCTGCATGAAATTTGGTGTTTCCTCAAACTTATGCATACTGCTAACAATATAACTCCTCAATTTGAAATGTAGTTTAAACTGCTTAGTCTATCAGATGCCCTTACTACAGTACCCATAGTGTCTTCCATAGTAAAGGATGTATTCTCCAAATCTCCTATTCTTTACATCAAACATAAACTGAATATTTTTATTGCACATAGAAATGTTGTGTTGCAGTTTGTTATTTGAAGTGACGGCTTCTGCAACTCTGCTTGAGAAGATAAATATAAAAGTTGAGAGGAAACATCTCTGCCATCAACAAAGTTAAAGTAAGGACATGTAAATAGTATAAGTAGTGCTGATAAAGAAAAAGACTGAATAGTTTGTACTGTCTAAGTCATAACCTTGATGCTAACAGGCAGTCACAGCATTAATTCAATGACTAATGCAATGAAATTTCTAATTTTTCCATAGGTCCTCTTGCCACTGAATGCACAACGTAGATGTGGAGCTGTTATAAGCTTTTTCACTCTCAAAATGTCACAGTTACATATGAACTTTGTACTTTCCTCTCTGGTAAGTAGTCTAATTAATTTTAGTGTCCGATAGTTCCAAGAAAAAGATGGTGATACTGTTTGTCTCTTTCAAACATGTATTCTGTTTATATGTTGATATCCATGTTACGCTATAGGGTTTGTTTTTTTTTTTTGTTTTTTTTTTTTTAATGGAAGTTCTAATTTTTCTTTAAAATGGAATTTCTCATTTTTCTTACAGTGGTACTCTTAAGTTTTAAGAGTAACTAGTATCCACTGCCTTGGGAACACGGGGTCCACCCCCATAAAAATTTTATAATCCTTAGGAAAATCTTCCTGGGCCCTATTTCCTCTTACAGAAAGCACAGTACTTGTATCAAGTCTGGCATTACTATACACTAAATCAAGAAGTGCTGACCAAAATATGTATGTGAGCAGGAAATACATAATTCCTCTGTAGCAGAGATTGGCAATTCTCACAAGCTAAATATCATTTGAATCTTCACTGGGCATACATATTTTATCACCATGGTTATAAGATGTTTTTAAGCAAAAAAAACAATTCCTGAACATGTGTTCCCTGAAGCTTAGAGAGGAACCTAAATAATAGTTTGAATTTTCAAAATTATAATTTTATGTACGTTTTAGAAGAGGAGGTATTCTGTCATCATTACTTAGTTTTGTGATAAAGACAGGCATATTTATAACGGGATTAGAATGTATTACCCAGGGCAGCAGAGCCTGGACTACAGAACAGTCCGTGTTGTTCCTATGTCATTTCTCACTTACAATCTCACCCATATCTAGATATATTTAGGGTCTGCTCAGAGGAGAGTCCTGTGATCACTTTATTGAGCCAAATTACATATCCAGAGCATATGTCTATGTTGCCATATGTTGCAAAATTAGACACACTGGATCTCCTTTTGTCCACTTTGTAGAATTATTTTGCTGTTTGGATTTATTTCTGCTTTGTTTTGTTTTGGATAAGGCTTCAGCTATCTCTCTGTATGACAGAGTCTTGACATTATTTTGGAAGATAGATCATTCCAGGGAAATTATTTTTCAGCATTTGGAACAGGGGACATATTAAGTTGATAATTGCACATTATGTCATGTATTGTGGTCTTGATTGTGCTAAATCTCAGTCATATGGTTCTAAGACTCTGCACCAGTTGGTCTGGGTGTCAGAGATCTTTATTGAGACTTTATTGAGATCTACTTACTCATATAGCCACTGTGACTTCATGTAGATTGAGTGCCACGGGTTGTGACCCTCATGGCAACTAAAGACCATCCTCTAGAGTTCAGAGGATCTGGCATATCTGAGGAGGGGTCCCACCTCACATAAATTAACTATATCACTGATGTACTGAGCTGCCACCAGGCCAATATTACTGCTTTAGTAAAATTCAGTATTCCCTTTGTGTGCTTTCAGCACCTGTCCAGGTGCTCATGGGCACTCCTGAAGAACTGGACATCCAGGTGTGTTGGGGAGTTTTTAGGGTCTGTTATGAGATGAGAGCTGGCATAGCTTTGTGGTGCCTCAGAAACTTCATACACAGGGCCTAGTTCTTAAACACAGGCTAATATTTTCAGCTGTTGAGTTTGAGTTTTTTTTATGAATACACTATCCAGGACAGTAGTAATTTCTGTAGCCAAAAATAATGGACAAGTACACTGGCATTAATGTAAACTTTTACAGCAAAATTACTTGAATCAATATCTCTCCAGTTTCTAAACCTTTGTAAATTTCTTCCAGGTTACATAAACAGTAATGAAAAAAGTTTGTTCTCAGTTTAATTAACTGATGAAGTCAAAACCAAGAAGTAGTGACTTCTTTACTGGGCTGTGTTAAACTGAAAACATAGAATTTTGAAGAGATTTCAGAGTAAAGGACTAATTGAAAATCCCAGTTTAAATATTGTTTCCTGATTTCAACTCGTTAAATTGATCATGGTGCATTTCTTTAAGTAATTTTAAGCTTCACCGTGTTCACAACTACTCTTAGTTTTTTCAAATGTAATTGATGCAATGCTTACTCCTTCTTCTTTATCATCACTTAAATATTTAGGAAAATAGGCTCAAGCTTTTTTATTACCTCCTGAACGGCTCAACATAAATTTTATAACATGACTACAAAACTTGCCCAACAAAAATAAATTTTGACCCACATAGATTTCAGAAATCTATATAGTAACAATAGTCCTTAAATACAGTAATGAAAGGGAGCACAGTTATTATCTGGGCTTAGTTTTCATAAAAGTGCACAGACTTTTAAATGTCATAATTAGAGTCCCAAGGGAGAATGAGCGACATAAAGAATTTAGTATGTTCTATCGCATGTGTAAAAACATTTCTCAGTTTTGTTTTCTTTTAGCCAGACTAACAGAAAGATTGTTTTAAATCCTTAGGCAAAATAATTGACAATATGCCCTAAGTGTGAGGTTATGCAATAGGCCTGGAACAGCCTTTAGTCTGTACTATGAGCCATTCAAGTACCAAAAAAAAAAAATGTCTCCAGGTCTAATAGAAAAGGAAGCACTTACCTTCTAGCTTTAAAAAATTACAGGAAGATGATGAGGAAGAAATGCAAAGGATATTCATGGTACCAAGGGCACTTAGTGCTTTTGTTTAATTCCTCTCAGGCGTCAGTCATCATCAGTTACAACTTTTGTGTATAAGACATTCAAGGATTGCAGCCTGAATTAGTTACAGATGTGAATCTAAGCTTCATTGGCTAAACCATATTGAATCCATGTATTTGATTTAATCAAATTTAGTGAAAAGAATTAACTTAATTCCCTAAATGAAAGCCACTTCACACACTATTTATTCATATCACACACTATAAAGTTTAGTGCGTTACTGTATTTTCCTCAAATACAGAACACAGAGTCAGTTTTGCTACATCAAAAAATGCATTTAAAACACCAAGTTAATCTTCAAGTAAATGGTTTTCATTCAACATAGAAAGGATCATCATAGCAATATCATTCTGTAGTTTCTCTGCTTCTGTTGTGGTTAACATTTCAACCTGTGCAGAATAAAGAGCATCTGTTTTTAAGACTTTATAACTTTTTTTCTAGTATATCTTTAATTTTCATTTAATTTACAGTAAATATGTCAATTTACCATATGTCAACCAACCTACCATAAAACCTCATATTTTTTAAATGCATCCTCCGTGTTTCAATTTTAGCTCTCTCTTTCAAGACAGTCATTCTAAGCCATCATGAAAATGAATGTGTGGATTCCCATTTTTCAGTCACGATCCTATTCAGGTCTTTTATAGATAAATGCTCATAGCAGTGCAGGGACACCCTGGAGGTTTGCTCAGCTCAGCAAAAGTTGAATGCCACACAGAGCTGCTCATCCTTTTCCACAGCTCAGACCTACTCCAACACTGCATCCATGTTCCACAGCTGAGCTCAGAGGTGGTAAAATCAGACACAGTGAAACAACATGAAGTGAATTCCCTCAATTACTTCAATGAAATTGAATTTTCACTAGTGTTGGCTGAACTAACAGATGCATTACAGTAGGAAGCAATTCCTTGCACACTGAGCATGGCTCCATGGCCCCCTGTCTAGGCATTTCACAGAGAAAAGGAGAGTCACACAGGCTTTCACATTCCATTATTAAAATATCTTCAGAGCATTTCAGCTTACCCTTAAATTTCACTGACATCGTTTACTATTGGTGTTGGATTTTTTTGGCCTAATCAAATTAATTTTAAAGATGTCTTGTTTTAGATTTGGGAATTATCTTTTAACATATATATAATATATTTAAAATAATTGAGCATGGAAAGTTATTGTCAAAAAATGGTGAAACATCATTAAACATACATCCTCTGTTAGAGAAATTGCTGTATTGCCAAATCACTCTCTTAAAGTGCTGCTTCTCTGACACTTTCTGGGAAGATTTGATAGGATGTTGGAAGCAACGCAGTTGTCCTGTAAGTCAACAATGATATATTTCTTACAATATCTATGTAAGCCTGAGGGGACAAAAGGCATTCCATGATTCTTCCATTAATGTTTCCAGCAGTGTTATTGTGCCTGTAGGACTGGTTACAGCACTGTATCAGTCAGTACTCACAAGAAGAGCATTATATTTTGAGATATTGGCAAGCATATTTTGAATAAGGCCATATATATACACACACACACATATATATATGTATATTAAAGGCTAACTGTAGCTTGCAAATGAGATTAGTCATAAAATAATTAATGAAGCAAGCAAGCATCTAAATTATCTAATAAAATAAATACAGTGATTATACAATAAAGCCTTAAGCTTGTTCAACTTGATCCTGGTCTCTCTAACCATGATGTTAGGCTGTCTGAAAAAGGCTGTGTCTTACTTTGAATTTACTGCCAACACCAGAGAATGTAAAAGCAATGAGATCACATATCTCTAAATTTAAAACTGCCTGGATTTTCTGCCTCATTATATTCTAGAAATATACCACCAGTTAGATTATTTCAGAAAGTACTTTAGGAAACAATGATTTATTTATGTCTATTTGTCATGGCTGATATATGTTTTATTCTGTGTTCTGGAGCTTAAAATTTTTTCCCCCCTGACAGTGCATTTATTTTAGGAAACAGAAAATAGAGAATAATTTGTTTTTAGTCGTGTGCTATAGAATCATGATACAGGACAACACTGTATGAAAATGAGTATAAACTATTAGACTATTCAACAGCACAAGATGTTTTCTCTGGGCTTTCATGTAGCACAGAACTAAGTCTCTTAAGTTGTCTTCATTGCTTAAAATAGCTTGTCAGAAAACAGAAAACTCAGATAGCCATAGGTTACTGTAGACAAGACCTTTAGATGATTCTAGCTTTGAGCATATGAGGTGAATGTGATCAGTTATTTTGTCGGCAGCTGTTTCTGTCCCTGTGCCTTCAAGCTCGACCCAATTGGCTGAGATGTGAACAGAAACCCCAAGGGGTGCAATTTTTGAATTGGATCCAAAGCAGCTTGGCTCATGCTGTGCTTCATGCAAGTTTTATTTTTTATCATGATGACATAAGTTAAAAATAGCTGGGATGTTTGTACTGTTCATGAAATAGCAAATACTCTGGGTTTCTTGCTGTCAAAATTAGACAAACCAAATTAGTCTGACAGCTGTGTTCCTACTGTCATTCTTGTGTGAACTGGTACAGCTGGGGAAGAAACTGATAGTGATACAGGAAAAAAAAACACTTGCATCTTGCTAGGAAATGCCACAAAAATGGGATATGTTGACAAATTGATACACAGTAGTCTTCAGAAAATGGTCACCTCATGGATAAGATGGATAAGACTGAATTTTGAATTCATAAAATTGGAAGTATCTTTGGAAACAAATGCGAAAAATTTTTGGAGGGGCTGTGTTTCTTCTTTTTTTCTTTCATTCTTTCTTTTTCTCCCCTCCCTTTTTTTTTTTTTTTTTTTTTTTTCTTATT
>VXBI01013280.1:0-37267 GCA_013397375.1 Toxostoma redivivum | reverse complement strand
TTTTTTTTTTAATATCATAATTAATTCCAGATTATTCACTGCACTCTATAATAAATACATCGTAAGGGGGAAAAAAATTCAGGAAAAATACAATTGGCAAGGAAGGGCACTTGGATTAAAAGAAAAAATCTTTTAGCTGCCAAAAGTGAGAAAATTTTAATTAGTCATTTGATTTTTGAATTCTGCTCTTTCTCATTTCTTTTGATTCCCAAGTTGTTTTGATTTTTACATGAAACCCTAATCACCAGAAATAGAGCACATAAAGGGTATTTTACATTCTCTTACCTTTCGACATTCTGTTGTACATTTTCTGTGCTTTCTCTAGCACTCTGCTTTTGGTAAACTTCCCAAGTATGTCCACACAAGGAAGTGAGATGATAACCAATACATGTCTCCCAGTTTGCTGAGTGATGTATCTGAGAGAGTGTATCTGGGTCTGGGGTTCACTGACAGAGGGGAATGTGCAGCAGATCAGCTGGAGAGCAGCTGCCCCATCTGCAGCCTCCCCAGCCACTCAAAGGACAGAATCAAAGCTTGAATCATCCCCAACTCCATTTATACACTGAATTTCTGACTACCATTTAAGCACTATGGTATATCCTTTAATTCCAGAATTTTTAATTCATACAAACACCCTTAAGTTTAAAACCAATTGTCTCATATTCATAGCTTGATTCAGACAGCTCACAAAATCATATGGGGTCTTAATTTATGCATCTTTTAAACAGAAATAGCTAGGCAGTAGTTATTTCAAGAGTAAAATAGTGGTTTTAATATTTTTTTACTTAGAATAAGCAGATTACTGAAAAGAATAAGAGCCATAATGTTATTTTGCCTCTGCTGGCCTTCTGCAATATTAGTGAAACCAAATAAATGCTTCTGCTTGTATTCAAACATTCTAAATATTTAGTTTAGGAACACTGGGAGAAATATTCCTGGATATTATTACTTGGTGTGGTTGAAAAATGCCAAAAACTTGCTTCACTCTATCATTTGGTGAGAGAAAACCAAGAAATTAATCTGAGACACAAAGCAACCATACACATATGAGCAGATAATGAAAGCCTGCCAGAAATTTCGTAAAATCTAATGGTTCTTTGAATTTAGCTGGAATGACTCCACTTCCTTTACTTTTTTCTTCAGATGGAAGAAAACTAAGGGAGTTCTAAGCTTTATTCTGGAAATGCTGACAGCAATTTAAGAGTCTATTAGGTTTTTGCTCTAGGTCTATAATGTTTCTTTGTTTTTCTTTTCACAAAAAAAAATAAATAATGCGGCTCAGTCCTCAACATTTTACTCTGTAGACCCCTTTAAAAATCCTCAAAAAAACAAGCTTGTTGACAATGTATTCTTTTTGGGAATTACTCTTACTCATAAATAACTGATGGATTTATAGAAAGCTAACCATAAAAGGTAATAGCTAATGTAAGATTTGAAAGATTTTGGATGCCAAAGTAATTCTAGTTCACTGGACACATAAAAATAAAGCAGGGTAGATTATTAATTGGGAAGTTTGAATCTTAGCATAGTTTATTGATTTATCAGTCATCTGTTACTTTCCCCCTCTTTCTACAGAAATACTAGGACTAGAACAAGAAAAGGGAAAGATTTATGTTTTATCTGGAATTCTGCATCTACCTGAAGTGTGTTCTTCCTTCCACATGAGATGTGGTGTTGCTGTCTTTATATGACAGGGCAAACTCTTGTCTTCTATGGATTATGTGAAGAGCATCTCTTAAGGTGACTGGCTCATTCAGAAGAATGGACTGAAATCCTACAAGTCTTGGAATACCCTCATTCAGCTGCTTGTTAGAATGTACTGGAAGGGTGATTAAATCAGAAACAGATCTGAGTGCTCAAAATTGTTATTTTAAAAATTGGTTGATGTGTTTTAAAAAAAATTTGGATCCAATTTTAACAGAAATATATAATAGAAACTGTAAGTACACTCCAAGAGTATAGATGGTTTGGAGGGCTGTTTCTTGTTGGTTTGGGTTTTTGTTTTAGGTTTTGTTTGTTTGTTTGGTGGTTTGGGTTTTTTTAATAACTTAAAATGAAATTAAATCTTGCAGAAATCCACAAAGGTTCCATGTGAGTGACCATTGTGGTGCAGCAACCAACAGGATGTTGAGCTGCATTAATTAAGGCATCACCACCAAATATAAAGAAGTAATTATCCCATTCTACTCAGTGCTTTCCAGGCCAGACCTGGCATACTGTCCTCAGTTTTGGGCCCACCATAAAAAAAAAAAAAAAAAGGAAAAGAATGTGGGCAGGCTGTAGAGGATCCAGAGAATGACCACAAAAATTATCAAAGGACTCTGAAGCCTGACAACATGAGGAGAGAGGCTGAGAGATCTGGATTTATTCAGACTTGAGAATAAAAGGCTTAGGAAAGAATTTATGACCATGTTCCTGTATGAAAACAGCAGCTGAAAAGATGGAAAGTCCATTTTTGCAAGGAGTCACATGGAAAACATGAGGGGTAATGGGTGCAGGTTACTCCTGGGAAAATTCTGGTCACACACAATAGGAAAGTTTTTCACAATGAGAACAAACAGACATTGGAATAATCTCCCCAGGGAAGTAGTGGACTTCCTAGTGTTGGACACTAAGGATTTAGCTGAACAGGGTGCTGGGCCATCTTCTCTAGACTGTGATTTTGCCGAGAAAGGTCACACCAGCTGACACTTGGGGTGCCCTTCTAACGTAGTATTCTATGATTCTGTGAATGCAAGCCACCAGATTCAGCTCTGCCAGGACTGATCTTGTGCTCTGTTTCTCTGAACTGCTCACATTCCCAGTGCAGGCTACAGCCATCTATTTGCACTCCTAGTCCCTCACTTGTGCTGAAATGGCTGACAGTCCTGGTTTCCAAGCCTGCATCTGTCAGGATTACAGTCCCTGGACTCCACATTGAGAATCTGCCTTTTTCACCACAGGACATCACTGAAGTTCAGCATCTGCTCTCTCAGCAGCAGTGACAAGGTTATTTTGTGGTCAGAATCCTCTCACTCAACTTATTCAAATCAATAGTATTTTAGAAAGGGCATAAAAGGAGAACAATTCCTGGATGTCTCTGTATCACAGGCCCTGGCTCTTATGAAATGTTTGATCTCTCTTTTCCTTGCTGGAATGACAATGCTGTGCGATGCAAGCACTCAAATAGATTTCTGAAGGAGAGAAGTACAGAGAGGACCACCCCTGTGTGACACACATCTGGTTCTGCTATTCACAAGCAAGGAACAACGGGCTTGGGAGATGGTAATCAGCTGCAGACTTGGCTGTAGTGACCTGGAAGCAGCAGAGCTCAGAATACTAAGAGGAGTGACAAAAGAGAAGAGCAAGAATAGTGACCTTGGGACTTCAGGCAAGTATTCTAAAGATACTTGAAACATCTTCAGGAAACATCTTGGTGGGATCCTGTGCAAGGACACTGTCTCAATGCAAAAAATGGAAAGTGGAAGTAGTACAGGTTACAGAGAAATAATTTAGAACCATTACCTAGGTGTTTAGGAATAGTGTTAGGAAAGTTAAAACTCACAGAGATGTGATGCCAGCAAGGAACATAAAAAGAAACAAGAAAATATTCTGTTGTTACATCAGCAGCAAAACACTGAAAAGGAAAATGTGGAAGGGGAAAGGTGATGTAGAGGCAAGGGATACAAACTAGACTGAGTTACTCTTTTTGTTTCTTATATTTGTGTCATTAGTCATCAACAGGGTCTCTCAGATTCCTATGGTTAATGAAGTTTGAAGAAGGAGAAGAAAAATTAGCAGTAGATGAGAATCAAAACTAGTGTTATCTGGAAAAACCTCCATTTATACACATCCTTAGGTCAGGCTGCACCCCAGGATGCTAAGAAAACTGACCAATATCCTTGCACAACTGCTTTGTGATGCCTTCCCCGAGAGTAACAGGGAGTGGGGAAATTCCTGATGAATGAAGAAAAGCACTCATCTTCAAAAAGGATCAAAAGACAAAATCTGGTGGACTACAGGCCATTGAATTTCATTTTGTCACTGGGGAAATTATAAAGTCCTTATATATCACATCTCTAGGCATATGAAGTAGAAGAAGAAGGTGGCTGGGTTGTTAAGGCTAAATCACACCTGACCAACCGGGTTGCCTCTGTGATAAAATGATTGGGTTGACACATGAAGGAAGAATGAGGGATGTCATTTATATAAACTTCAGCAAGACTTTCAACGTTGCCTTCTCCCATGTTCTTGCACATGATTTAGGACACTAAAGGCTTGGTGAGTGAACAACCAATGAGTAAAACTCTAGTAGAATAATCGGGCTCAAAAGGCAGAGGTTAATGGGTTGTGCTTGTATTGGAGACAGATAACAAATAGAGTCCCAGAGAGGTCTAACCTGAAAACTGTTCTCCTTAATATCTTTAACAATGGTCTGGAACAGGCAGTGGAGTGTGGCCTCATCAGCTTTGGAGATGCTTTCAAATTGAGGAGACTAGTCCATGGGCTTGACAGCAGAGCTGTACAAATGGTTTGAAAATAACTTTATGGAATTGAACAGGGCCAAGTGTACAGACTTGCAAGTGCACATGAAACAGAAGAAACCCCTATAGTGGCAGAGGCTGGGGACAGATTAGCTGGTGAGCAGCTCTGTGAAATAAGGCCCTGGGGTCTTGTCAGACAGCTGGTTGAAAATGAACCAGCAATATGTCCTGGCAGAAAATAAATCAAACAGCCTTCTGGGCTGTATTAACACAGAGAGAACTAGTAGTTCAAGAGGAGAGATTTTCCTCCTCCATTCACTATTTATTAGACTGCAGCTGGAATACAATGTCCAGTTTTGGCCCTGCAATACAATATAGAAACTTACAAGCTGTAGCAAGCTCATCAAAGGGCCACCACGGTAGGCTGAAGTTGGGAGCCTGTCCTGTTTAGCCTGGAGAAGAAAGGTCTTCTCCAGGCTAAACTGGAGAAACAGAAAAATGGATAAACTGAACAGATGCCCCTCCCAGGTCCTATGAGGAGGTTATAGAAAAGATGGAGCTAGGGTCTGCACAGTGGTGCATGGAAGGTCGATAAGAGGCAAAGGGTGTAAGTTAAAATAAGGTTGATATAAGTTGAGTATAAGACAATTTTTTTTTCTGTAGAAGCAAAGGGTGGAAGCTTGGTTGCAAGCAGGTTAACCAGAGAAATTGTGCAGTCTCAGTCCATCCCTGGAGGTTTCAAGACTCAGCAGTATAAAGTCCTGAGCAACCCAGTCTGACTACAGAGATCACCTTGTTTTGAGCAGGAAGTTGGATTAGGAATATCCACAGACACATTCAACTCGAAATTATCACAAGGTCATATTCTGTGATTCCATAAACCTAATACAAAAAACTGCTTGTGTGTCTGGGTCTGCATGAACCTCCAACATAGTCACACTTCCTCACCTTGAATATCCTAGTGTATTTGAATTTCCAGTACTTTCTTTTTCAGGGCCTTTAGTCCTTTGTGTTAAACTAGACTGTGTTCCTCTTCCACATATAGCTTTTCATATAGAATTATCCTTTTTGATTTTTTTTCTTCCTGCTGGCATATCAAGCTGGATGCATATAAGCCACAAGAAGAAAACATTGTTTCAGCAGTGGGGATTAATTACCAACCCTAATGTCTAGTTCTTGCAGGAGGTCTACTTTATCTTACCATCTTAATTGAGCCTGCTAGCAATATGAAGTCCATAAAGATACATAAAATATTTTAAATTCTAAAATATTACATGGCCAAATATAACACAATGCTATAGCTTCTCTTTCTAATCATTGACATTGTCATTATGTACACCAATGCGTGCAAAGATAACCTGATGAAAAGGGTGACCTGATTAAGCACTTCCTGATTGACCACAGTGCTCTGTGTAAGCAAGCCTTCCATTGTGCTTCTGCATACTGAGGAAATTATCTAAAAATGACACTGGAAAAATCTTAACCTAGAGATATGGAAAATGAACTATGTGTTACTGATAAAAATAAGCGGAGAAGAAATACAATTCTCCATGTAAGTAAGAAGTTTGCTTCATTTGCATATTGCAAAATCTTCATCATTAATGGCTCCTTCCAAACCTTAATTATATAGCAGTTGAATATCAGTTGAATTTTTAAGTAGATATGGCATCAGAACTCTGAAAGGACTGAATGGAATATCCTCTAAAGAGCATCTGAGCACCCTGGGTTTGTCTAGTTTGGAGGAAAGGATGCTGAGGAGTGACCTCAGTGCTCTGTAGTTTCCTGAAGAGGGGAGGTGGAGAGGGAGATGCTGTGTTTCTTCTCCCTGGGATCCAGTGACAGGAATAGTTCAAAGGTGCATCAGAGTAGTTTTGGACTGAACAATAGGAAGCACTGCTTTACTGAGAGGGTGGTCGAACACAGGATACCTAGAAAGGTAATTTATACCTCAACTCTGCCAGCATTTAAGAGGCATTTGGACAATGCCCTTAACACCATGCATTAACGTTTGGTCAGCCCTGACTTGGCCAGGCAGTTGAACAAGATGATGGCTGTAGATCCCTTCCAGCTGAAATACGGTAGTGTAATGTAGTCTAGTTTTGGTTTTGTCTGTCTTCACAATCAACTGGATTAAGCTTTCTGACCAGATTGCATTTTCTATGATGTACTATGGTTCTGTGATGCCAGTGAATCATTGAACAGGCAGCTTGTTTGGGAACTGAGACCACAGGAGAAAATGGAGATATAAACCTAATCAGACATGCCTCCCATAAATCACTACAATGAAAAGAGTTTATTTTTTTCAGCTAAGATGGGATGTATTTAAGCCATCCAATACAATGAAAATTAGTGCCTCTCAAAACTCACCTCCTGCCCCTGCAAAGTGATTTTTTAAATTTGCTTTAATAATTTGATTAGTGACCTCTGAGTTGTGCATGCAATTAAGACAATAAATAAAATTATGATTTGAGCAATATACAGGTAAAGACATTTTTGGTTCATCCTACCTTCCTTTTCCAAGAAAATTGTTTTCTAGCCTTTTCTGATTCATTTTTACTGTTGTGTTTTGCTTCCTTTTAAGGAGGCAGTGTGAGTACATTAACAGTGCTCACTCACCATTTAAAAATGTGACAGTGACTTGCACTATTTTTGGTGTTTTACTAAACTGTGCACAGTAATAGATACTTCACAGTATTTCACACATATTTTGAGGTAATTATGTTTTTTGAAGCAGCAGCAACCCTAGCAAATGTGCTGAGGTTTGGCCTGCATGTGGGTTATGTTCGCTCTGTGTCATGAAAATGCAGGAACAGATAGTTCCATTCCTTTGGCATGGGTGAGCAATGACACAATATTCACATCTTGAAACTCAAGCCCACACAGCTCACTAATCTTAATTCTTAGGCTCTTATGACTATACTGCATGATAATGGAAGAACAAAAGGGGAAATTTCTCAGCTGATAAACAATTAACAGCTGAAGTCTAAACCTATTTAAGGTTTACTGATGAAAGCAAATATAATAGACCAGTAACAGTTTCATGTATTTCAATCCATAAAGGGTGAAATCTGTTGTTTTATGAATATTAGCATTTAACATTATGAATAGTTCACAGCATGCCCATCTGGGCCTATCATTCTCTATATTTAAATATCATTCAGCAGTTATGAAACTGTCTGAAAATGTTCTTCTCCTGCTGATTCTTTAAATGCATTTATTTCTTGGTTCTTTTATTTGTTTTTTTAAATATCAGTACTATAGCTCAATATTATATCTTATTCTAGTAAGATCTGGAAGCATTTGGAAAGTAGCTTCTTTTTGAGTAACATTTGTCAACTTTTTTGAGATTCATAAAACTAACTAGTCACTGTTTAAGTCTGAAATTTTTTTATGGTATGCACCTAGATCCCAGATTTTTTCCAGCTCAGGATATGTGATAGCCATCTCTTAAACAGACTGAAAGGAACTTGGCAGACTCTTAAAACCAAAAACAGAAATTGTGATTACCTAGACTGACTTTCTAAACAAATGTTATTTAATGATTTCACTTTACGTGAGAATAAATCTCCTAAGAAAAAATTAGTCTTGATGTTCATATTTTAAGCAATATACTGCCAAGTGATCTTTTGCAAACTTTTCCAGTAGTTAATTTATCGACTTTAAAATATACAGAATTTTTGTGACTTCAATTTCCAGACACTGGTTTCTGCAATAGTTTGTTTTACTAGACTGAAAAACTTTCTTATATCTCATAGCTTTTCCTGTGGCAATACCAGGAGAGAAATTCAGAGAAGCTAACTTAGCCCACATGCAAATCTAGATGCAAATCCTCTCTAGATATCTTCTTTTTGAACAGTTTCTCTCTGTGTCCCCTCTCAACTCCTTTTGCATCCCCAGTGTACAGTGCTGGCAGGGTAGTGTGAGACAGAGAAAAGGTTTTGCCACTGTAAAAGCACTGCTCAGAGACAGCATAAACACCCTGTGTTCTCAGCACTGCCTCAATCACAGATCCAAAACATAGCCTAGCATGATAAGTTCCTATGGAGGAAATTAACTCTCTGAGTCAAAACCAGTATATCTAGAAACTGCCAATGTTAAACAGCTAATATTCTAATGTGTGTATATATATATACACACACATATTTATATTTATGCACACATGCCTTTTAGAAAGATTATGTGCTTTCCATAACACATGATGAAGGACTGGGAATAAAAGGGTAGGAAGTGTGGCAACCAGGCAGAGCATCAGATAAAGTCCAGCTAGAGAAGTGTGTAAAGGTTTTAGGAAGAAAGATTTCTACATTTAAACTATTAGAGACAATGAAACCAAAAAGAGGATCTTCCAATATATATCAAATAAGAAGGGTCAATAAGAGATGATGTGAAGTTGACTGGGGAGCTCCATTTTTATTAAAAAGTTCAGCTGTGATCAGATGGATAACGTAACTACACCAGTAATGCTCAAGAATTGGGAGGTAATGAGCAAATATTAAGTTTGATATTACTTAGGTTTGATGGCATCAACTCATTTGAGTGTGACAATAATTAGGCCAAGGAAAAGGATCCTGTGCTTGTATTGTTTGAGCGTATGTGGCAGTAGCTGTGAGTACCAACTAATTTGGGCCTGTATACAGCAGCAGATTTAAGAATATGCTGATTAGCACAATTGCAATTGCAAGGAAGTGCTGCCACATTTCTTTGTTCTTTAAAAAGAACATGCTCAAATGAATAGCTATCTTGGTCAGAGTAGTAGCAACCTTTGGACAAGTGTTTAGATCTCAATTTATTTTCAGTTAAATAGTTCCTGGTGAGCCTAGCTGAAGATGGTATGCAGTCTTAAAAAAGTAAAGAATATTTTGTATTCTGTGTCTAAAACTTTAGAATTGCAAGTCAAATTCCAAAATCCAAAATAGATCAGGAGCAGTTTCTTTGCTGAGGTTGGTATTGTCCATTCAAACCCATATAAGTGGTATTATTGTGTATAAGTATCATCTATATAAAGCAGTGTTCTGATTCAAAGCGGAAAAGGGAGGAACAGAAGGGGATTTTATTTTTAGAGACTATATTATTGATCCAATTGATTTTAGAACATCTTTCATAGCTTGGCAGAAGTCAGACAGTATTTAACAGAATACTGTCACTAGCATTCATAGAATGACACAATGCTTTTTTTTTATAAATTCCTGTTTAAGACTTTTAGACAAAGGTTCCTGAACGAAAGTACCTCAGTTTCTTTCAGATACCGCTCCTGCAACATTTCCCTCTATCCATGGCATTTTATTCTTCCCCTTTTTTCCTCTATGAGTACTTCATTGCAATACCACTCTCCTTTTCTTTGCCCTTCTTTTCACCTAGTTCTTCCAATGTTCCAGAATACATCCTTCTTGTGTGCCCACACACTTTGCCAGATTTATGGTGATAGCCATTTCTAAAGGTCAGCTATCTTTCAGCACACGTAGTGTTATGCTCAAAATCCTGCAAATTGCATAAGGGAAGCAAATATATATATATATATATATATATATCCATTATATAGATATCTTAAGAATTTAGACACTCTCANTATTGTTTGTATTTTATGGAAATCTTAAGAATTTAGCCACTATCAGTGTAGATCTAATTGTTGAAGAAAGAATAAAAATGAAGCAAAATTGTTTTACACTGTTTTTACTCCTATTCCTGGTGTTATGTTCACCCTTCTTCTGCTCTCTGAGTCCTAATATTGGTGGGTTAAGTCTACAAGGGTTGAGGGCTGGATTCCATACCACATTACCCCCCAATTTACTACATATGTTGCCTTTTCTGTATGTTTGATACCACTTCTTTGTTCTCTTTCTTATCCCTAAAACCATGTATGCTCCGTGTTTGCTTCTCCATAACTCAGTGTTGGTCAGTTGCTCAGAGCTGTGGGATCCCCAATGCCAAGGCTGTTCATCTCTCACCATTCCAGTCCCACATTGCTTCATGCCATATCCTATATCTTTAGTTCTCAGACTCCTGATCTTGTACACCATTTCTATGTTACACAAAATAATTGCTTATTACTTTTATTGATATAAAACTATCCTTGAACCACACAAAGATGAACAAAAATTAGAGAAAAATGTCATACTGAATCCAACAACCTGAGAAAGGAAAGGCTTCTGCAGCTCCATGCCCCCAGGTCTAAAAAATAATGAGCCTGAAAATGTATTCCCACTAGGCACATGCACACTGAGCACAGGTACACACCATGAATGTTTTTATCTGGCCACTCAAATAACAGAGAGAGACTTGGAGCGCTGACAAAAACACAGCAACAATGGTTTCAACCTGCTCCTGTCTCTGGCTGAGCAGGATGGAGATATGACAGTAGGAGTATATATGTGTATATGTATATGTATATGTATATGTATATGTATATGTATATGTATATGTGTATCTATATGTGTGCAGTGTGAGTCCCTCAAGCAGCTGGCCTGTTACACCCATCCTGACCTGTTGCTGTCCCTAGATCTCACGTTAGCACCTGCTAACACCTGGACATATGAACTCCAAAGGTCACAGTACCATAATCCCATTGTAGTTGCTGATGCAGACAATCACACACACACACACATAGAGAAATATCCAGGATTCCCTGGTCCCGTAGACAAACTCTCTGTGTTCTCACCTTTAGAGAGCCACAGATGCTCTCTACACACAGAACTGGCCCTCAGTCACCCATCCCAACCACTCCTCAATCCAGAGCCATTCCCTGCTGGCTCATTCAGCTTATGATCCTGCTAGTGACCCCACTAATGGTCTCACACTTACTTGCACCCCTGCATTCAGTGCAGTTGACACCACAGACCCATACACACACTTGCACATGGAGTAAAGAGCCACTTACTGGAAAATAATTGAAGGAATTTAGCAAGGATACAGGGCAGACTGCAGTGATTAAGCCTAGGACAGGGTTAGAAACTATGCTGACGAGCCCTTGCTTACATGCAAATAGATTCTGCCCTCATCCCTCTATTTCCCATACTTGTTTCTCTCCAAATCACCTAAACCTCTCTCTTTTCTCACTTTTGGTTCCTCTCCTAAACATGCCTTCATAAATACTGGGCAATCCCAACATCCTCTTTCTCTTCTTCCCATACTGTTACCCTTGGCAGCAATTCCTTTAGTTCAAAAGCTGAGATGGAGATCTGGTTCCAGTGACTTCTCATTATGAGTTTCACACTGAGTCAGTGGGGCTGAGGCTCTGCTGGGAGGAGCATGTATGGGGTGTCCTTTTGTCTGAGTCCTTAATTTGGGTTCCTTGGCCTTCTGCCATTGTGCTCTTGTAGAAATGAGATTTTGATGGGCTAAAGGATCCTTGGTGATGGACCTGGGAGCAAACTGGAAACAGCCAGGGTAGACTCCCTCATCTGCCATCATGCCTCTGTTCTTTTGTGAG
This sequence comes from Toxostoma redivivum, assembly GCA_013397375.1. NCBI lineage: Eukaryota > Metazoa > Chordata > Aves > Passeriformes > Mimidae > Toxostoma > Toxostoma redivivum. The sequence continues at coordinate 25,378 of VXBI01013280.1, read as the reverse complement.
TGTGCAGACGAGTTTTATCACATAACTTAACAAAAAGTACAACTGCCACCTGATCAACAAGATAAACTGCCACCATAAGTAAACAAAGTGAAGCCAAGACACAAGTAGGTCAAAAAACGTTCAGGCACAGCAAACTTGTCAGGCCTTAATTCTTTGGGTGTACAAAGCTTACAGCCTGCTCCTCTCAATGTCTCTGCTGTATTACAGGACTATCTGGCTACTGTTAGCTATCTGGCTATCAGTTATCTGGTATAGCAGGTGACACTTCAGAGTCACTGCCTTTAGGCCACATAAGTCATGGTGGCACATCTGTAAGCCATACTGCCATATTTCAAGAGTACTTAAACTAGATTGGTTAAAGGTGGCTCAAACGTGTGAAAAGTCTGAGTTAAAATTATACATCTCAATTGCTGGTTGGGTTCCAATTTATGGGAAAAATATTACATACCCTGTGAGACTGATTCTATGAAATCTTGGGACACCACCTTGAAAATATAGGGTAACTTGCCTATATAGTATATTAGATAGCTTAATGCTATTCAGTCATAACCACTTCTCAGTCACAGGCAGGGGCAGTTTCTTTTATTCCTACTTGCCTCTCCATCTCCAGGCAGGGAGAAGTATCTGGCCACAGCATGCTTTTCATTACTGATATCAAAAGAACAGCATTTCTACATGGCTCAGTCTGGGCTTCTGATTAGTAAGAGAAATGAGAGGCAAGAAATTGTTTCTAAAGAAGGAAAATCTGGTCTAATTTTCTGCTTTATATGTGGAAAAAAGATGCTTCATTCTACCTTGTGGTAAAAGGTGGGGATGAAGAGAAGTTAGAGGGAGGAGCTTTTTTTTTATTTTCTGTATTGCTTCTGGGTAAGTTCAATTATTCATTGCCCTTTGGAATACAAAATTGTAACTAAGCAAAAGGGATTTGAGCAGAAAAATCTAAGAATCATTTAGACTTCTTTTTTTTTTAACTGAAAAACCCCAGTGTTCATTTATGATATTATGAGTTGCAGTGAGGTTCTTAAACATCATTAATCACTACAGATGACTACAAACCCATTAAATCTTTTAAGCACCTGTTTGCTTATCAAATGCTCACATGATAAGCTACCCTCTGGTTCACATAAGAACATTAGTTTTAGAACATATAATTACCTTACAATAACTGTACTTGTGCTAATTACCAGTCCCCTGAAAGAAAAAAGTGGAAACTATTGAATAGTGGGGGTGGCCGGAAACTTAAAAACAGAGCTTCCAGACTGAGCAGCAGGGCTGGATGACTACTTGTAAAATGTTTTTCTTATTTCTGGTAAGCTTAGTTCCTTTCCACAGTGAACACCTAAGTGAAATAGCTTATTTTTTTTTCATCATCACATCATTTATCACAATTTGTCTCTTTTGAAGAGAGCTTCAGGATAGAAATAGCATAAAGACCAAATTATTTCTCACTCAAATGTGTTACACCATCTTTGAGAATGTGGTGTTAGACAGAAATTGCAATCTCTTGTCATACTTCAAGTCTTATCAGTATGAAGCTCTGTGCTACAGCAAACACAAGAGTGCTCACATTTCCAGAAGTATTTAGAGGCAATACTATTTATTCCCAAAGTAATAGCCTCCCTTTTTAGGATGGTAGGGTTTTTTCCATCCTGCAGAATGGTTAAATTAATTAAACAAATGGACAAAGAAAGAAACATATGATCAAGTAAGTGTGGTGAGAGGGTTATTCACTAAGAGATTTCTGTGCCATATATGCTAGATTGCTAATAAAGGCACAGAAATATTCTTAAACTGTGTAAATTGATATAATTTTTGCTAGAGATATATATTTCTATAATCTCTGAGCATAGCCCACAATTTTCTGATAAACTTCTCTAAATCCATATCCAGTCTGAAGGACTGTATTCTGGTGACATACTACAGAAAGAATCCATATGAGCAATCAGATGTCATCTATGACACTATTGAATACTGATCAGCTTTTTTTTGATAAATTATTTCCCAAATGTCTGTGTACACTGTACGTATTTGTATGTAATCACATCAGAGAAAATGCACTAAAACTATGACTAGGATATTATCACAGTACCATGCTGTGAACTAGAAAAGCAGTAATTTCAAAACATATCTACCACATAACACAACCCAAGTCAAATTCCATTTATAAGCTTTGAATTTACTTTGATTAACTAAAAGAAATTAAAAAAAAAAAAAAAAAAAAAAAAAAAAACCATCTGCAATAACTTTCTGCTTTGTTTCCTGAAATAGCTTTTCATGCCACAAGATTAAGAAATTGGAAGACTGAGATATGGTCACAATGGTGTGCAGTCATTTTGCTGAAGTTAATCATCAGAAATTTTAACAGTTTTACAAAGGCAGTATGTATCTACCCATTCTTATTTGTCTGAATACCAGCTACTCCCCTTTCATTTAGAATACACTCTGGATTGATTATGAAGATGCCAGTTTGCTATAAAGGACCTGATAGATATCATCATCATCAAAAAAGTAAATTGTAAAAATCTCAAATGTCTGCTACAGGTTTATTGTCTGACGTGTTTCTTCTCAATCTGATATAGCCTGGAAGATGTTACCAAAGGTTGATAGAAGTTTTCCAGAGTTCTGGGAAAGTAGCTGTCTGAAATATATGCTGTGGAAGAGAATGTTTAAAGGGCTAGATTGAGGTAAATTATAGCTCGTGAATCAAAATTACTTTCAAACACATCTCAAAAAGGACTAAATTGTGCACAAATACAAAAAATATTGACACCTTAATTATAAGAATTTCCTATTTTATTTCTGCAAATATTAGGTCCTAGGGAATATTTATTAAGAATATTTTAAGCTCAGAATGCAGAACAATTATTTGTAAAGTCAAAGGGAGGTTGGGTGGAAGCTCAATCCTTTGTATACTCTCCAGTCTCCTCTAGGCATTCAACTTTAAAAGGTACATTACTTTATGTCCTCCACTCTCTTACTCTCAGACAGAGTAAAATTAAGGGGTTTGATTAGTAACTTATGCATTGACCCTAGCAAATCAAAGGCTCTGCCTTAGAGGTAAAGCTTGTTCCCAAAAACCCATGGCAAAAATTGTTGTTTAGATATATGTATACCACAATCTGACTTTGAAAAGTAATTGCAAGTGAAAGGAAAGCTGTCTTTTCAACCCCTTAAATTGATGCCAGTTCAGCTAATGGGTCAGTTAATTAACTAATGGCTATGAAACACGGGCCTTCTCCAGAGGTAAAACAGATTAAATATACCATTTAATTGCTTAGTGTGGAGTGACACAGTTTATTGGTGGGACTCACTCAAAGTTTCCACAAAATTTCCTCTGGAGGAATATGAGCAAGTAAGAAAAAGGAAAAAATGGGACATATAGTCATTCTTCTAAAACATTAATGTATTTCTTCTTAATAAAATGTGCTGTAAGCATAATAGTTACTGTCAAGTATGATGATAATTAACCTAAGTTTTTAAAAAGAAGGGATTTTTTAAGAAGAAAAGGCTGGGCTATCAAAACCTTGTAACCTGGTTGGAGATTTTTATACACTAAAAAGTGTATTATCTAGCACAAATGAGATATCAGAATTATCAACCATAGTCTATGAAGCTGATAATAATTTTTCACCTTAATGTCCTTTGAACTGCAGTATTTTTGCATTAGTATGCAAGATTCTGAGTGCTGCCTCCTCACCCTGACTCCAAAATGCATTATCACATTTCAAAAATAAGTTTTTTTGTGAACTGAAAATAGTCTGTTGAGATTCAGTGAATACCTACAAATTCATCATTGAGAGGAATACACCTGGTGCAAGTAGCTTGATTTGCAAGCTGCAATGCAAGGAGCAGATTGAGAAGCAGATTGAGCTCTGGGAGGGAGCCCAAGACAAGAGGCTGTGAACTGACTCTATTTCTTCTACTCTAACATTATTCTTCCAACTGCGTCTTTCTTTACCTCATTCATATTACTTTCCTGCTGTTTTCAAGTGATATTGCAATTATATTATGTAAGCCTCACTTTTCACCAACTTGAAGTCACCTGGGCTGACCACTCTAAAATTTTCATTGGCTTTCTAAATTCAAGAGGATATGATAAAATCTACATGAAGATTAATAATAATTTATTATTGCCATAATAAAAACACAGCAACCACAAATCCACTGTCTTGCAATGTACATCGTTTTAGGTGATAGACAGACTTCTAAGTTTGAGCTGGCTGCATTCTTTAGAATGCAAGCTTTTGTTAAAAACAAAACCGTATTTCAAGTTTCAGGTCTTCTGTGTTTTGGTAGTGTATAATTAGGTGTTTTTCTTTTAGAGGAGTGCATATGCTAAGGCCTGTTAAGAATTCACTGTTCCCTCTTGCTTTTTCTTTGATACAGAAAACTCAGATTAATGCCTTTGATAGTAGGTTTCAACCAAATATCTCTTTGGCCCTTCTTATTAAAAAAAAAAAAAGACTGGTGAGATATTCATGCTGGATTCAATAAAGACATGTTAAAACCTTTGTGGAGAGATTACCAAACAGAATTCAGAATTTAAAAAGTTGTTTTAAAAAAGTTTCTTATCTGGTTTTAAATTAACCTTAAAAATGTAAATCTGTCTGTAGGGCCTTTGTGGGATTTATAACAAGGAAGCCTAAAATAATGTTGTCAAGACAAGTTAAATAATAACTCTTTTAACTAGATTCCAAAAATCTCAGATANGGATCTTAAGAGTGTAGATTTACACCTCTGCATTAGGATGGAAAAGCGCTGCTGTGCCATAAATACAGCAATGACCTACAGTTAGGATCAATGCATTTCAACTTGAGAAATTGGGCTGCAAAACCTGATGAATGTCAACAGAAGTAAAACTATATATGTGTGTGTATATATATATATATATATATGATTTAGATCAATTTTCTTTCTAAAATGCTATATATTATAATCATTTTGTTTGTTTGGGCTTGGGTATTTTTTTAATCAAGCGTTGTCAAACAAAGACACCAGGTGTAAATGATTGATGAGATCTCAGATCCTCAAATATTGTAATGTTTCTACAACGAGAGTTATTGCAAGTAATGAGTGTAAAAACACACATAAAATTCAGCTTGCTTTGCCATCCTTTTCCAATTCAGCTTCACCAAATCTAATAAACCAAAATTACAACTATTCCACAGCTAATTGAATAAAATGTTCATGTAATGAGAAAGTGTCCGGTCTTGTTCTGACTAAAGTCATTGAAAGGTTTTAAGTCAAGGCTGCAAACTAAATGGAGAATATGTTTCTCAAAGTACAGACTTATTGAGAAGTTAAAATGAAAATTGTGTCTCTGAAGTATGTAACTCATACAACCCCAAAATGCATTTTAAAAATGTATTGTCTTTTAAAAACATTTTTCCAGGCTATTTGATATGAAAAGACAGAAGATACAGTCCCTTCTGCAGAGAATTTTTGATTACGTAGAGCAAATAGATACTGTGTTGTAACAGTGAAAGAAAAGGCTCAGGGGTCCCCATTCATTCCACCTATCTCCAGGCATTTCACATAAAAGCATAGGTAATGGATACTCCCTGTGTACTCAGCAAGGAGAGGGAGGAAGTTCCAGGGGTAGGTTCAGATCACAGACAAGGTATTTTCCTCCAGGGATGCCTCTCTTTCTCATCAGTATCATAAGTAAAGAAGCTATGGCAACCAAGAGCCTAATTTAGGAATGTCTGCAGGTAGCTAAAGTCAGAGAAGATGAAGTTGATTCAGGATGGGAGATAATGGATATTCANAAAAAAAAAAAAAGACTGGTGAGATATTCATGCTGGATTCAATAAAGACATGTTAAAACCTTTGTGGAGAGATTACCAAACAGAATTCAGAATTTAAAAAGTTGTTTTAAAAAAGTTTCTTATCTGGTTTTAAATTAACCTTAAAAATGTAAATCTGTCTGTAGGGCCTTTGTGGGATTTATAACAAGGAAGCCTAAAATAATGTTGTCAAGACAAGTTAAATAATAACTCTTTTAACTAGATTCCAAAAATCTCAGATATTTGCTATCAGAAAGAAACGGTTTCCTTCAAGATTCTTAAAGACTTAAATTTTACCTGGCCCTTAGAGATTACTCTACAAAATTATCCAGCTTGCTCCAGCAAGAGTTTTCGTATGAACTGATTATGTCTTTCAGCACGATCAAGGGCCTTTTGAATTCAGGCCTATATTACATCTTTCATGGAATTTCGAGTTCAGACCTCATCACACATTTTAATTATGGATGACAGTACTAACAGGACTGCATGGCAGACATTAAGAAAAATTTAAATATATAGCATATGACTGCAAATGGTTGGACCATTTTAACCTTTTTGACATTTTGGTAAAATACGATGGTGAGCACCTTGTCTTTGAATAAAGACAAAACTGTTTCCATACAAATTTAATCTAAAAAGATTTCTGTTCAAAAAGAACACCTTGTTGAGAAGAGTAGGATGTTGCTTACTGTCTGAATTACTGTCTTGGATCTTAAGAGTGTAGATTTACACCTCTGCATTAGGATGGAAAAGCGCTGCTGTGCCATAAATACAGCAATGACCTACAGTTAGGATCAATGCATTTCAACTTGAGAAATTGGGCTGCAAAACCTGATGAATGTCAACAGAAGTAAAACTATATATGTGTGTGTATATATATATATATATATATATATATATATGATTTAGATCAATTTTCTTTCTAAAATGCTATATATTATAATCATTTTGTTTGTTTGGGCTTGGGTATTTTTTTAATCAAGCGTTGTCAAACAAAGACACCAGGTGTAAATGATTGATGAGATCTCAGATCCTCAAATATTGTAATGTTTCTACAACGAGAGTTATTGCAAGTAATGAGTGTAAAAACACACATAAAATTCAGCTTGCTTTGCCATCCTTTTCCAATTCAGCTTCACCAAATCTAATAAACCAAAATTACAACTATTCCACAGCTAATTGAATAAAATGTTCATGTAATGAGAAAGTGTCCGGTCTTGTTCTGACTAAAGTCATTGAAAGGTTTTAAGTCAAGGCTGCAAACTAAATGGAGAATATGTTTCTCAAAGTACAGACTTATTGAGAAGTTAAAATGAAAATTGTGTCTCTGAAGTATGTAACTCATACAACCCCAAAATGCATTTTAAAAATGTATTGTCTTTTAAAAACATTTTTCCAGGCTATTTGATATGAAAAGACAGANAGTAGGATGTTGCTTACTGTCTGAATTACTGTCTTGGATCTTAAGAGTGTAGATTTACACCTCTGCATTAGGATGGAAAAGCGCTGCTGTGCCATAAATACAGCAATGACCTACAGTTAGGATCAATGCATTTCAACTTGAGAAATTGGGCTGCAAAACCTGATGAATGTCAACAGAAGTAAAACTATATATGTGTGTGTATATATATATATATATATATGATTTAGATCAATTTTCTTTCTAAAATGCTATATATTATAATCATTTTGTTTGTTTGGGCTTGGGTATTTTTTTAATCAAGCGTTGTCAAACAAAGACACCAGGTGTAAATGATTGATGAGATCTCAGATCCTCAAATATTGTAATGTTTCTACAACGAGAGTTATTGCAAGTAATGAGTGTAAAAACACACATAAAATTCAGCTTGCTTTGCCATCCTTTTCCAATTCAGCTTCACCAAATCTAATAAACCAAAATTACAACTATTCCACAGCTAATTGAATAAAATGTTCATGTAATGAGAAAGTGTCCGGTCTTGTTCTGACTAAAGTCATTGAAAGGTTTTAAGTCAAGGCTGCAAACTAAATGGAGAATATGTTTCTCAAAGTACAGACTTATTGAGAAGTTAAAATGAAAATTGTGTCTCTGAAGTATGTAACTCATACAACCCCAAAATGCATTTTAAAAATGTATTGTCTTTTAAAAACATTTTTCCAGGCTATTTGATATGAAAAGACAGAAGATACAGTCCCTTCTGCAGAGAATTTTTGATTACGTAGAGCAAATAGATACTGTGTTGTAACAGTGAAAGAAAAGGCTCAGGGGTCCCCATTCATTCCACCTATCTCCAGGCATTTCACATAAAAGCATAGGTAATGGATACTCCCTGTGTACTCAGCAAGGAGAGGGAGGAAGTTCCAGGGGTAGGTTCAGATCACAGACAAGGTATTTTCCTCCAGGGATGCCTCTCTTTCTCATCAGTATCATAAGTAAAGAAGCTATGGCAACCAAGAGCCTAATTTAGGAATGTCTGCAGGTAGCTAAAGTCAGAGAAGATGAAGTTGATTCAGGATGGGAGATAATGGATATTCACTTTGTCAAAAATGCTGTACAGATGGAAATAAAATAAGATATTTATCAATAACATCTTCATTCATGTTGCAAGGTAGTACGCCACATGTTTTACAAATACTATGAATTGCGAAATATTACAAGACCAACCAATTTTAAAGAGAGCATGACCAGTATGAAAAGATATGCAAATTGACAACAACTTGCAATCTTACTGCTGGATGTACAGTGTATTCACATCTCATAGGATGAAAGGATTTCGACTTGATATTAAGTTGCTTCACATTAAACACTGCAGTCTTTTATGGTGGAGTGACTGCAACAGCTGATGAGGGAAGGCTGACTGATACCCTCTACCTAGAATTCTGTAAGGTGTTCAACACAGTCCCACATGACATCCTTGTCTCCAAATTGGAGAAAAATGAATCTGAAGGGTGAACTGTTGGGTGGATAAGGAATCGATTGGATGGACACAGCCAGACCATTGTGATCAATGGCTTTATGTCCAGGTGGAGGCTGTGATGAGTGGTGTCCCTCAGGGCTCTGTCTTTGGTGCTCTTTAGCATCTTTATCAATGATATAGACAATGAGATCAAGTGCACCCTCAACAAGCTTGTAGATTATATGAAGCTGCTACAAGTTGACACTACAGAAAGAAGGATGCTGAAAAAGCTTGAGTTGGATCCATGACAAACTAATGAGGTTCAATGAGGTTCAAGTGCAAAACACTGCTTCTAGCTCAGGGGAATTCCAGTCATGAGTACAGCCTGGGAGAAGAACTCACTGCGAGCACCCCTGTGGAGCAGGACTTGGGGGCTCTGGTGGATGAAAAGCTGGACATAAGCCAACATTGCTCACTCACACCCCAGAAAATCAACTGTGTCCTGGGCTGCCTCAAAAGCAGACTGGTCAGCATGTTGAGGGAGGTGATTCTGGTCCTCTGCTCCAGTCTCTCCCACCTGGAGAACTGTATCCTCATCTGGAGACCTTAGCACAAAAAGGGCTTAGACCTGTTAGACTGGGTCTACAAGAGGGCTGGAGCACCTCTCCTAGGAAGGTGAGAGAGCTGTGGTTCTTCAGACTGCGGAAGAGAAGACTCTAGAGATACATCAGTCTTCCAGTACCTGAAGGGATCTTATAAAAAAAAAATGAGAGCAATTCTGTACAAGACATGCAGTGATAGGGCAAGGAGAACAAGAGATTTAAACCAGATATTTGGAAGAAATCCATTCCTCAAAGATTAGTGAGGTAGTAGAAGGAAGCTGTCCAGAGGAGCTGAGGATGTTCCATACTTGGAAATTTTGAAGGTCAGGGCTGGATGGAGCTTTGAGCAACCCAGTTCTAGTGGAAGGTGTCCCTGCCCATAGCAGACATTACAACTAGGTGGTTTTTAAGGTCCCTTCCAACACAAAAAATTATGCAATTTTATGATTTTATGATATTACTTTGGGATATGAAAAATTATGATCTCTACATTAGAGAAGTTTCTGTAATATTGTTTTATTAAAAATCTTTGTCCAGGTGTATAATAATATCCCTAGAATCCATGCGAAGGAAGGAGAAGTACTATGACTGTTGCTGCCCTTTCCTTCCCCTCAATGCTCAGGTTTCTACCTTCCAATGATTTATTGGATATATGTGGTTGCTATGCTTTTTTCCAAATTATTTATCTTTTCTCTTGCTTCTATCTCTCTGTTCCATATGATTTATTGCGTCACTGGCTTCCCGGTATTGCTAATGCCGCCAGAAACATCCTAATTAAAGGACTGAGTCATGAACAGAAAAGCAAAGTGGAAAATGAAGGAGATTTTCTAGCCCCACATCCATAAACACTGTGGACAGGCAATTTCTCTACAAATATTTATACCATCACTCCCTGAACTTTCAAGAAGTAATTATTTCTCCTACTTTTGAATAATTGTCCTTTCTTAGGAACCAGATTACCCCAGGTATTAATTAATGAGACAACACCAAAGATGGATTTTTTTTCCTCTAGGTTTTTTAAACATATTTGAATAGAAAGAGATTTGGGATGTTTCTTCTTTTAAAACATGCATTAGGAAAGTCCTAATGCTCTACTGATTCATTATTTTCATTAGCCTTTAAATAAAATAAAGACTCTCCATACATTTCTCCTTTAACCTCTGTGAACAAACACACATACACATACGTACATACTACACTAATAGGTAGATAGCAGGTATAAAATTCATACAATAAAGTAATTCATGGAAGTATTGTTACCTCAGAAGCAGCATTTTGTGGAAAATACTCTTTTGATGCTTTTTAATGGCTTAATTTTATGAACATCTCTTGCCTTCACCTGTGCATTACAGTGCGTTCTTACTGAGAAATGCATTTGCACCAACATATCACTTAACAAGAAGAATATGTAGATAACTGATTTTATGTTGCCATTCTAGATGGAAAAACACATTCATTTTAACACCACTAATACAAAAAATGTATTCAGCTAAAACTTGCAGATGCCTCTTCTTGTTTAAATAGCATGGAAAGATTTTGGTAGACTATGCAGTTTTCTACTTTCAAATAACCATTAATGCTTAATACCAACAACGAGTAGAAGAGATTAATAAAAGAATAAATCTGCATTGGATTAGGAAACATATTTTAGTTTTCTATATTGCTTTCTATTTTTTATTGTCAGCCAATTGCACACACTCATATTTTTGTGTATGGATGATACTCTTGGGGAAAAAAAAGCTATAAACTACCTATATATAAAAGTTTTTGGTGACTTCCAGGTGTCACCTCTTTGAAATTTCTCTTCCCACACAAAATGGAAGAAAACTGACAAGTCTGCAGAGAAAGTCATGGAGGAAAGTAGGAACTAGCTGGGGAAAAAAACAAGAAAGAAAGAAAGAAAGAGGAGAATTGAAGCAAAACACAAGACTAGAGAAGGTTCTGAAAAACATAGGTGAAGCTTGAGAAGTATAAATCACACAATAGTAAGTCTTGTCTGTGTTTGAGAAGATTTGTCAAAACTAAATGAGAAAAATGAGAAAAACACTTTCTAAAACTTAAATTCTAAAATTCTTCTAATGAAGGGACAGAAATTTCTGTTTGTAATAATCTCCTGCATAAAATGAGAGCACTGAGACCATTTCCTTTTTTCATCTTTAAGAAAGATTCTCAGTGTCCTGTAACAATTTTTGCTGGTTTTGCACTATTTTGGTTCTGTACATTTACCAATGGCCAGAAGGAAGGATAATGATGTGTTGAGATGATATTAAAGATTCTCCTTATCCTGCTGCATTCCACTGAAAAACCAGAATAATCACATTTAAGGAAATACCTGATAGAAGTTTAGTAGAATAAGATTGAGTCTATTTGTCTGATCTGGCTTAAAACTCAATACAGGAAATATAACATTTATCCCTTAAAATGGTGTTTTACTTGTCAGCTTTTGAATATAGCTGAAGATTTGTTGCCTGCCTGTCTTCATTTAACAGACTACACTCTCTGCTTATGGCTTTACAGAATGTAGGAGCTTGTTGAGTAAATTTATATGTGAGATAAATTTTGAAAAATTGATCCAGAATACTTACCTGATTTAGTTTTAGTTGCTAAAAATGCTACAATAATTTATACTTTGGCACTGTAATTATTTTTAGTTCAAAGAACAGTTTCCTTGTAGAGAAATAGAATTTCCATGAGATCTGTGCTGCATAAGCTCTAGATTCTTCTCCTGGAGTAACCTTGCAGAACATTATGGAGATGGGAATTGACTGGTTCCCTGTTTCTATAGGTGTGCAGAATTTGGCTGCAAGCAACTCTGCCTGTGAGACAAAGAGAGATAGATAGATAGATAGATAGATAGATAGATAGATAGATAGATAGATAGATAGATAGATAGATTAGATAGATAGATAGATAGATAGATAGATAGATAGATAGATAGATAGATAGATAGACAGACAGACAGACAGGGCCTGGTTGACAAAATCCCTTGGGAAATAGTCCTGAAGGGCTGGAAGCTCAGCAGAACTGCTATTTTGGAATTCTGAGGCAGGACACTGGCCTATTGAGGTTGAGAGAATGCCTTGGGAAGAGGTGCTGAAGGTCAAAGGAATCCAGGAAACCTTGAAAATGTTCAAGAAAATCTAAAAAGGTACAGGAGCAGGCCCTACCTGTGTACGAAAATTTGATCTGGCAGGGAAGAGGAGAAGCCTGGGTGAACAAAGAGATTTGGCTCAAACTCAGGAATAAAAAGGAGTGTATCACACTAAGATGAAAAGGCAGGCAACTCAGGAGTACTAGCAGCATGTTGTGAGATTATGCTGGGAGAAAATTAAAGGTACCAAAGCACAACTAAAATTTACACTGGTTACTGTCATAAAAGACAATTTAAAAAATAATATTAATATCGTAGCAAAAAAATGAGGGCAAAGGAGGATCTCCATCCTTTATTGTATGTGTGGGTAAACATAGTGACAAAGAGTGAGGAAAAGGCTATAATGACTTCTTTGTCTCAGCATTAAACAGCAAGACCAGTTGTTCTATATGTACCTGTCTAATTGAGCTGGAAGATGGGGACCAGAATGAAAACCCTCATAACCTAAAGCAAAAAGGTCAGTGACACAATATGCTACTTAGACACACACAGGTCTATGGGGCCAGATAGGATCCATGCTAGGGTTGGAGAAGAGTGGCTGGAAAGCTGATGGAAAGGTACCTGGGGATGCTGGTCAATAGCCGTGCATGAACACGAGCCAGCGTGTGCCCCGGTGGCCAAGAGGGCTGATGGCATCCTGGCCTGGGATGCATCCAGCAAAAGTGTGACCAGTGACTGCACCTCTGTATTCAGTACTTGTGAAATCACACCCCAAATCCTGTGTTCAGTTTTGAGCCACTCATGACAAGAAAGACACTGAGGTGCTGGAGCAAATTCAGAGAAGGGCAGTGGAGCTGGGGAAGGGTCTGGAGCACAAGTCCTGCAAGGAGCAGCAGAGGGAGCTGGGACTGTTTAGCCTGAAGAAAAGAAGGCTTAGGGGGAGCTTATTTGTTCTCTACAATTGCCTGAAAAGATACTGTAGCCAGGTGGAGGTTGCTTTCTTCTGCCAAGTAGCAGGAGATGGGACAAGAGGAGATGGCCTCAAAATCTGACCGAGGAAATTTAGGCTGGATATTAGGAAAAATTTCTTCACTGAATGGATTGTTAAGCATTGGAAAAGGCTGCCCAGGAAAATGGTTAAGTCATGATTCTTGAAAATAATTAAAGGATTTGTGGATGTGATACTTAAGGATATAGTTTAGTGGTGGACTTGTCAGTGCCATGTTAATGGCTGGTCCTGATGATCTTAAAGGTCTTTTTTAATCTAAATTATTCTGTGGTTCTATGGTTCAATAGATAGATAGATATATAAAGGCACGTTGACATTTCAGCAAAAATTTGTCTTAGAGCACATAATATAATCTGTGACTAAAAAAGTAGCATGTTGGAAGTGAAATACTTTTCAAACCATTTTTTCTCTCTCCATGCACACAGGCATTGACTGAAATGTGCATAGCTGCTTGTATAACCTGCTCCCAGTGAAATTGTGGCATAAACTTCTACCACTAATAGAGTAGGAAATTAATATGAAATCAACTGAGCACTCCACATACATGAATGCATGTCCTTTTGTTGGTGCCTCAGGGTCTGCTGTCACATTCTTTCAGTCAGCTATTCACCTGCAAAGTGCTCTGTGCAGAGTCCAAACTTTTTCCAATATTGATATTTTTAGAAACTGAACAAACAACACTGGGTGTAAGACTCAGATTATACACAATAAAATCACATGATTAAAAGAAGTCATAACTTGTAACTATGTTACTAATGATTATCCAGCAGTAAAATATTTGCTATATAGACAGAATTCCCACTGACCCTATTATGTGAACATGTCTTATCCTGACATGACATTCCAGGGATGTGTTAGCATTTTAACAGCATTGTGAAATGCCACCATAACATGGAAACTATGAAATTATTCTGCAGCAAAATGATTTAACAGAATAACAATAAGAATAAAAATAAAGGATAGTCAAAATGCTTGGAAAACCTGCAATCTCCAAAGACCAGCCTCAAGCAGTTCTGCAGCACTCTAAACAATACCATAAATAAAGGTAATTATCCAAATGATGTTATAAAGCTAAGTCAAAGATGGTCTTGTGGAGAAGTTGCATGCAATTAAATTGGGGAGAAACATGTAGAATCATGTAGGAAGGAAATAATTTTTCCTCCATTTTTTTAGGCTATTATTCTTTATTAAAATCTCTACTACTGTGCAAGAATTATGTTTAAAACTGACCATTTGCTTTCAAAAAACAAATCTTTTTTTAAGAGCATGAGATTTTTTATGTAGCTGGAGTCTATGGTGCTGTCTAATCACAAAACACACATAGCAGTATTTTTTAATGACAGCTAACCAATTCAAGGTAAAACCATAGCAAAGACAAAGCCGTTAACAAAAGCTCACGGGTTAACTACAGTTTCTGACTTCTGTGAAAATAACAGACTGCCCTACTTGACTGGTATTTTATGCTGAATAAGAGGAGCTGAGTCATATACCACGTCTTCTCATGGTGAGAGCATTCTCTGTAAGGTTTCTAATTCAGTTTTGTCCTTCATCTATTGCTAGAGAAGTGTCAGAAGGATGAAAAATAACAAGAAATAATTCCTTTGCTGGTGGAACTTTTTAATGGTGTAATATTTTGGTGAACACTGATCCCCTTTTCCTTTCAGGTTCATACTGGAGATGGGATGGAAGGGTGACATAAAAGGGCCTTCTGGTGTCTGCAATTGCTACTGTATGGTTTCTCTAAAGACCCCAAGCTAATGCTCAAGAAAGATGTGTGACTTCTAAGAGTAATGAAATTTGCTGGTCTGAAGTTTCTTACTCCCTTATTGGTAAGGGATAATTTTTAGTTCTATACTTCCATGCATAAAATTAAAGTTAGTCACTATCCACCTGTAAATACTTCTGTATTTCTCCATTGTCTTGGAAATACCAATAATTCTTCCTGTTTTACTGCCTTCATTCTTCGAACACCTTTTAAGGATTACATAGATTTCTTTGCTAGTACAGTTTCCATCACTTATCCTTAAAACCAAATCGTATTTATCTTGGTTTAGGTTGATAATTTTTTTTTTTTACTCATTTTTAACTCTAGGCAACATTGAATCCCCGTGTACCTAATCAACCCCTTGTCTTTTTAGCTCTTTAGACCTTGAATCGAACTAAATGGAATAGACAAATTACTTGCAGGCATGATTCCTTTGGATACAAAGGAGTTACAGGAATTATGAACTTGTCTTGATGAGAAATAAGAGTGTGCATTTGAGCATTGTTTTCCTAAGCACCTGCGATGCTGGGGTAGTTAGAGAACAGCATAACTTCTTTAATGAGCAAAGCTCAGATTTATGTGATCACAGATAAATAGGGGATACCAGCAGCATAACTGCTTCTTGTCTGCATCCAACTGCATTGACAACAGTCAGCTGTTCCTGTAGGATGACTGGTTGCCCATGAAACAAATCCTCATCATTCCATATTTCAGCCAGCCTGAAATGAACCATCTCTAATTTTTTACCCTAGTATTACATATTGAACATTGTGAAGTTCTAGGAGCTGGCGCCTAAAATGTTTAGCAAGCCTTGATATGGGAATTGACTCCATTAGAAAGGTAGGATGAATGTCTGTGCTGTTTAAATGTACTGTTACATATATATGAAAACTTTACGTATTCTCTGCGATTGCCAACACTCCTTTATAGTTTACTTTTCTGCCAGATACAGACCTTTGCCATCTGTTAAGGAGACACATTCTGTGTAGCACAGGACACTACATTTAGACAGAGATGTCGATAATTGGAGGCCATTTTTCCTACGATTATTTCTGTTTATTTTAAAAAACATGAATTTGTTTGACTTTCTATGGGATTACTTTGGATTGCATTACTACTTTGGTTTTGGCTTCAATTCCCTGCCAGCAGGACTATCAGTTGTGGTAGCAGGCTAAGTAATAATTATTGTGATTTTTAAGAGCTATTAAAGTGTTAGCGTCTGCCAAAAGTTACCACGCAGTGGTATCTTAGAAACCAGGGCCATTTGACTGCACTTAGAATAGTATATCTCTCTAGGATTTTATGATGTGGTAACAGTTGGCGATTTGTGACTTACTGATAGTGACAATTGGCTCTATGAAACCATAAGTCCATGTAGCAACAGCATGCCTGTTACACATTATTCCAGCAACATGAAATGAGCACACCTGTGCACCAGTAAACAATTTTTAAAAACAATAAAAAATGTGGGAGGTGACTTCTAAGAAAAAAAATGTAACTGTCAATAAAAAATAATGACAGGGTTATATTTTGGGCAGCTTGAAAGCTATTATTTTCAAGAATATTTGAGATTGTACCAGTTAAGATCTTCATTGTAAGCATGATTGAATGAATAGCTGTAAATTAATTATTCACGTTCCAAGAAAGTCAATTTTGGTCATCCAGAAACTCATCAGAAATCTCAGAGAAATTCTGCAAATACTTTTTTCTGAGAAAAAAACTACAAAACTACATAATTTTAGAAATACTAGAGTAGTCAGGACATTTTGAAAATTACAGTTATTACATATTATGTATATATTTTATAGGTGTATTTTGACCTTTATTATAAAGATTAATTATATTTACACTTCCATTTTGGTACTATTAATAAAACAAGACTGTTGTGGTAGTTGCAGAGTGTACATCAAGTACAGAAGAAATTCACCTTCAGAAGTAGTACAGAACAGGAAAGAATAAACATAAAAGAACAGACTTGATAGAATAGAATGATTTCGTTTGGAAGGTACCTACAATTTTTATCTAGTCCAACTGCCTTATCACTTCAGGGATGACTAAAAGTTATTAGCAATAATTAATTAATTAGTTGTATTTATTAATTAATAATATTAAAGCATTTTCTTGAGGGCACTGTTCAACTGCCTCAAACACTGTATTTGTTTGCTAAATTCACTTTACCAATATAGAGTGGATTTTTTTTCTTTCTATACACTTGTATTGGGTCTGACTGAGGTATTTCACAGCCCTCACAGCTTTGCAGTGGTAGCTGGAAAAGTGTTGGTAACACACCCGTGTTTTGGCTACTGCCAAGCAGTGCTGCCCCTCTTCAAGAGGAGTGGGCAAGATCCTGGGAGGGGACACAACCAGGCCAGCTGACCCAAATTAACCAAAGGGATATTCCATACCAGGTGATGTCAGCTCAGGTATAAAAGCCAAGGGAGAGAGGAGGAGGAAGGGTGGGGGGCATTGGCATTCATGATTCATCAATATTTGCCTTCCAGAGAAACCACTGCAGGTGCTGGGGCCCTACTTTGCAGGAAGTGTTTGAACATTGCTTGCTGATGGGAACTAGAGACTGACTTTTCCCTTTGCTTATGGTACACAAAACTCTCTGTTGTTTCTTTCTCTCACTGTAATAAACTGCTTTATCTCAGCCTCTGGTTTTTCTCCATCTTATTTTCTTGTCTGTCCCACTGGGAAAGGGAATGATAGAACAGTTTAGTGAGCAGCTTTCACCCAGCCAAGGTCAATCCACTACAGTAATTTTGGTGCCCGAACAGGGACAGACAGCAACATTTTGGAGGAGAAAGAAGAGACTTGCACCTGCCATAAAAAGACAACAATGTTAACTGAGACATCATTCTCCTGGGAATCTGTGGGGTTCTTTCCACAGGAGACAGTTCTCCACAAAACTCTCCAGCATGGTTCCAATCTCATAAGCAGCCGTCCTCCCAAAACTGCTGCAGTGTGAGTCTCTCTTTCCACAGGGTGCAGTACTACAATGACAGGCTGCTCCAGCCTGGGAACAGGGCCCCTCTCTTCACCGGGTCTCCCACTGGATCACAGCCTCCTCCAGGCATCCACCTCCCTGGCATNTCTCACCTCCTCCTCATCTCTGGTTGGAATCAAAACTGCACCACCACCTTTGTTTTGATTTCTTAAATCTGTTATCACAGAGGAGTTCCATCATCTCTCACTGGCCCCATTTTGGCCAGCAGCATGTCCATCCTCAGAGCCATCAGGGACTGGCTTTGCTGGACATGGCAGAATCTTCCAGCTGCTTCTCCTCTGTGACCCTCCTGCTACCAGAAATCAGGCTGTGCAAAACCAACACAACACTTGATGCTACATTCTATAATCAGATTTAGTTTGAACAAATAGGAATTGGAATCTTTTCTTTGAAGCATCAAGGAACAATAGCATGCCAGCAGTGCAGTCCCTTCTGGAAGGCTTCAAGAGCTGGAGTTATTATGGAGTCAGGGAGAAATCATTGATTTCATCTGAGTATCTGGATCAGTTGAAAGATCAGTTATTTTGTCATACTAGGGTTATAAATGTTGTATCAATATACATATAAATACTAATCTAAACATATGTATAAAATACATAATATATAATTTTATTTACACACCCATTTCTATTCTGCCTGTTCCTGCTCAATCCCCTCTGGCTGGTACCTTACAGTGCTCTTTGGGAGATTTCTAAATGTGAAAAGTACAAGAAGGGACACAGTAAGAAACTGGTGCTGGTGCGAACCAGAGAGGTAACATTAGACCACTAAGAACAGAACCACCTCAGCGAAGTTTCATTTTTTATCACATAAGCAGGATTGTGTTAAATATGTAAGCAAAGATTTGTGCAAAATCAGAAGGAGGGAGAACCAGCCAACTGCACAGATGAGCACGTGGGCTGCATTTGCAATAGACCCAAATTACTACAAGTCAAAGTTATGTGGGATTACACTAAGATTAGTATTGAGATATTTATGAAATAATATTAATTGCTTATTTTAGAAAATCAATCTGACGTGATAAATCTGAAAATTTTGCTTTGGGGTTTAAAACAAGAAGTCCTTCATGTAATTTCTTACAATATTCAAACACATTGAGTAAGACTATCATGTCGAAGTGCAGGCAGTATGAACCTGCAGGGAAGACAAAGCACAAGTAGATTAACTCATCTTTGTATTCTCCTGCATTTTTTAATCAGTTGTAAAGGACATTCTAGGGTGTAAAGGGTGTATTCTAGCCTATGTTAGACTTTTTAGGTTGCCTGAATCCATTGCCCTGCAGAATCCCAAATTCAGCAGTAATGACCAGAACTTTCAAAAAGGTTAATATTGTAAATATTGTCATGCAACCAAACATTCTGGAGAGCCTGAGAAAAGCCACCTGCTCCTTTCCCCTTCATTTCCTTTTGGGACAATTCCCCCAGAGAAAAGACAGACTTTCTAGGCATTCATTTCTACCAATCCCGAAATTAAACAGGAACCCACCTTGTCAGTGAACTTTCCAAATCACATGTGAAAATAATGTCAGTTCAGTACGAAAATTTTGAAAGTCTGATATGGCAGCATACTGCATTTTATTTCCATCTAGTTATTTTTCTGCTTTGGATAACTTATATAAAATCTGTTCAAGGTCACATCTATTTGGCGAGCTCAGTGAACAGTTCATTAAATTCATCTATTACAGGGTACAACATAAAATTGGGATTATTTTGTACTACAAAGTAGCTTTTTTAGGAAAATGACCTGAACTGTTTTGGATCAAGGTTGAAAGTATCAGCAAATGATGGTGGATAGATTTATTAGGCATTCTGGTCACATGCACTCTTCCATTTTTGATAACCTCAGAAACTTGCCACATATACCTAAACACATTCTGTGAAGGAAAAAATTAATGCTGTATTAGGGAATATTGTGTGCTCCTTAGGCCAAGCAGACCATATATATATATAATGATTCTACTAAAACTCTAAAACTTTTAGAAATCATGTTATAAGCTCCTCAAAGTCATATTTTACTTTCTTTGAAAATATTGATATATTTCTACAAATGTGAACTGAATCATGTTTCCACACTGAAAAGTACACAAAAGATGGACATCTGGAAGGAAAGGCACAGATAAAGAGCAAAAAATAATAAGGGAGGAGTGCTTTTAAGTTAGGTCTTTGTGTTACTTCTAAAGAGGGAGATAAGCGCCATAATACCAGGAATTCAAATGCCTACTGTTTCCATATAAGGTGTCTGACATGTGGAGCCCTGGGCTGGAATCACAGGATGCATACACAATACACAGAAAAACTTATAGGTGACAGAACTGTCCTCAGAGTGAGGCTACTGAAAGGGGATCTGCTTAGAGCCTTCCAGCAGGGACATGCTGACAACAGGATAGGTCTTAACTGTTGTCCATCTTTAGATAGGCTTACTTGTGTAATGGTTGCATCTCCTTCTGATCCCTCTTTCAAAGGAATGCAGCTGAGCTTATTCCTTTTTTTTCTGAAACCTCAGATGGACCTACCCATCTAAAACGCAGCAGGCAGTGAGTGGCAGTGACAGCTTTGCAGAGCTTGTATATTATACTTTACCAGCTGAAACACTATCCCAAAATAGGTGAGCTCTAAGTTCATTTCCCCATCCTGTTTGAAAGAATTGAACCAAACATTCCTTAGTGCCCTTCCCAGCAGGCTGCCCACAACCCCAGCACAGTGAGTCAGCAGCTCTCTTCAGAGCTCTTGAGCTCTGCAGAGAAGTATGCATGGCTTTCCCAGTAAGAGAAGGAAACTGAAAATAATGACAACTTTGTTCAAAATTTATAGAAGGTACCCAAGGAAGAGCCAGGATCTAGATGCTGCTGTTAGGTGTGTTTGGTCCACATTTTACCTAATGATTGTCTCAAATTACTTCCATGAAGTTACTGAATCAATATTAGCTTGAGTGCTAATTCCATTGCTTGATGCTGAGGCAAGAAAATTTTGTTTATAATGAGTGCTCTTATAAATGTCAACAAATAAATTATTAAATACTTGTATGGGAAATGAAACAAATAGCTTTGCTGTTTCTTCTAGAGGATCTGCACAGCTGTAACTTGGCTCAGAGTATCTTTCTGACACATTCCACTACTGCCTCTTTGATGATACTTTTAAAAGTTCATTACATTCTGTCATTACAGAACTTGTTTAAAGATGCAAGTACAGTATATCAGTGATATTGTAACACATAGCATAGGCAAAATAAAGGCAAAATGAAGAATATATTCTTACACTTCTTTTAAAAAGACTTTATACTTCTACAATCAATTCACAAAATCCAGCAGCACTGCACATATTCATATAGTCTAGGAAAAACAGAAATCCCAAAGCACATTCCAATTACAAACATGTTATTTATATTTTATGGATAAAAATATTTATTTCCACAATCACATTGTTTTCTTTTGTCTGTGTGCTTCCTTTAATCTTGTCAATAACTCAGTATGCAGCTGGTTTCTGCTCATAGATTTTTTTAGGAGATAATAGAAAAAAGCATGCACGGTAGATAGAACTATTCATGGGTGACATAAAAATGCCTACTATTCATCAAGATTTCTGCTTGCTAATTAGCTGGAAAATTTTGGCATGATATTTTTCTAGTATTTTTAAAGGAAGTATTGGAATATATTAGCATGAAAAATAAAAATAACTCCTTAGTTAAAGTTCTAATAAAATGCTCGATTTACATTTATGATCTAAGGTGCACAAAATGTACACTTATTATTCATGCCTTGAAGGATTATTTTAATATCTATATAATTTAAGTACTAAATTGTTCAGCAAGTTGTAATATCCATCATGATGCTAGCCAAATTAAAATGTTTTGGGGCAGGAAAAAGATCACTGAAATTTATACAGGTAATAAATGAGGAAGAAGCTGAACTGAGTTGATGCACTTCAATTTCCATACATGTTATATGGCAGTTTGTAAAATTTGTTTCCTTTCTTCCTTGAAAGTTAAGAATCTCTTTATGGGGTGAGCAACCTGGTAACACTTAAAAGGAAGATTATAAGTAGGTTTCTTCATCAAGAAGTAAATTCATCCGCTTTAAGAAAAACTGAATATTTTTTCCCTCTACTGGTCAAGACAGAATAATTTGCCAATGTCATTTCTGTACTTTTCTGTGTTATTTTTGGACAATTATATCTTTCCGTGTGTATTTAGAACCCTTTCCCTAAAGAATACTAGAAGAAGGATCATATCACAAATGGGAAGGAGATAAATCTGCCTAAATATATGTCTGGCAGCATTCCATCCATACCGCTTCTCAAATGTCTGAAGTAGTAAATACCAGGCTGGGATGCATACAAAGTTATCTAATGATCCAGTTTTATAGCAGCTATATATACTGAAATCCCACTCAGATGAGCGTGTCTGGCTAGGGCCTCCACAGATGGCCCTTTTGGGATTCAAATTCACCTCTCTCTTGCCTCTGTTTTTTTTAGAATTGTTTGCTAGAAAATCTGGGACATTTGGCTGGAGGAAGGTTTTTTCCATATAAATTAGAATACTTCTCAAAGTCACAATACCCTCCAATTCATGGTTCCTATCAAATAATCTCCTATTACATTGCAAAGCTTTACGGTGGGCGATTCTTTTTAATTAAAAGTTCTAAGCATCAAAATAATAGGTTTCCAAGTAACATACTGACAGTGTCTCAGGAACAAACATCCTAACATCTTATAACATGAAATCAACACGCTTACGAAAAACATCCCATGGATCGCAGGAAAATATCTTGGAACCCAGAAGCCCATGCCAACTCCGTACTCCATTATATAACTTTTGTCATGGTGATATGAAGTGGGTGACCAGAAGCTGACCTTGTAAATAGACAGCGTCATGATTTCTTGTTCTCTGAAGGTTTATCTGCTAGAATACCGTTTGCTTACTGTGTTTATAAGTGAGCCATTGCCAATAAATCAAGAGGGGGTTTGCTACGTTATAGGGCAATATGTACAAATGCCAACTTAATGTAATGCAATAAAATTTGTGCAATGTGTGTCTATTATTTTGAAAACCACAATAAATTTTTAGATAGAGTGAAGCTTAGAGTAAAAACCAATAAAATTAGCTGCACTGGTTCTGATATTTAAAGAAAAAAGAATTTCAAGATTTTGACATTAAACACAGAGGAAGCTGACAATTTGAAGTGTTAAAGTAAAAATTTAAGCAAATTTAAGCACAGAATGGAACTGATTAAGCAAAATCCAAATTCGATACGGAAGTTTGCAATCATATTTCAACAATATGACCATGACTAGGTGTATATGTGGTCATCTGTTTCTAAATCTGATGATTCTTTGGATCACTTAGGTTTCAAAAGCATAGTAATAGACTTATTTAAAAATACTAACTACACATGGTAGCAACAATACTGAACGATTTATTGTTATATAAATTTCAGCCTGATCTTTTGTACCCTTTTACTTAGAAATACATTCTGATTTGATGTACAAAAGTAATTTTCTTTGCATTGAATTGGTCATTTGCCAGAGAAGTTTGCTTTTGAGTCCCAAGTGGATTTTCATGTGTGTGATACATGTTTGCTTACAAGAAGCATTGATCCAAAAGTGCCAGCTATTACAATGGATTAGTTTGTCTAGATCCCAATTGCAACTCAAATTTTGAAAAATATAGCCTAATTTGTAAACCTTTTGCTATTGAAAACTCTTTATATCTGATTGCTACTTTTTGCTTTTTATATAAAATCAATAGTTTCACTTAGGAACAGAAAGATTTTTTTTTTACGTTTTTTTTTCTAAAAAACTTTCAAATCTATAATTTGAATAACTTTTTTTCCCAGAAAAATCAAGTTCTGGGTTTGAAGTTGTATGACTGGTTTTGAAGATATTCAACCTCAGAGTTTGAAGCACATATTTTTCCTTAAGTTACTACTGTAGGAAAAAAAATGTTTTCAGTAAAATGTTTATTATTTGCATTTTATTATGAATTATTTAATTTGAAAAATCAGTGATTTTAATCACAGAAAGCTATGTGAATGGATATGGTCATATTCTCTAGTTTCTCTGAATATGAGAACTCTTTCCTTTATATTTCACTGTAGGCAAATAGGAATTTAGTTTAAAATTAATTTCATAATAACGAGGTAGAATGATCAATTCAGAAAAAAAAAAAAGACAGGTTGGTAAATGTGTCATGTTAAAATAAATGAATCAATTAATGAATGCATAAATGAATCAATTAATGAATGTATGAATGAAAAATATAATTTTAATTTTTAATTTTGAAGATTCCAGATCCAAGCTAAAAAAATAATAATTGTCTCTCTTTTTTTAAGGTTATCAAATAAGAAAAATGTCACAGTATTTGGGATTAAATTTAAGACAACTGTAAGAAATATGGGGGAGGAAAAACTTGTATAGTATACCATGAGTGATATAAGCCTCTAGGGAAACAAAACAAACCATAATATTAGAAAAATCCTAAAAGTGAATGATTCCCAAAAATGGGCAAAGATATTACCTATTACATTTGTGATTCCACTTGCCGGATTAATGGACTTCCATGTGCTTTTTGCCAATAAGAAAATATTATCAGTAAAAATCAAAAATGTTTGTTAACTGCTAAGACCAAAAGCCCAAATTATGTAAATGCAGATAATGTCTAAATTCCCAAATAACATACAGTAATACCAAAAATAATAAATTGACTCCTCCACTGTAGACTGTATTTATAACCTACCTTGTACATCAAGGCCAGATCCTGTACATACACAATTGCAGGTAGCATTTTATTCAATAATTCCCTCCAGCAGTGAGGGTTATTGATTGCGTTAAGAAAAAGCTTTTGCATCAAAGGCTGCCAAACCAGTTCTAATAAGTTTTTCTTTGCTTTGTTTCCTTAATTTAGTTTGAGCTACATACTTCAAGAAAAGCAGAAGCAGAGGTTTTATGACGAGTTTATAAACTTCTGAATTTATAGAGTTGTTATAGAAGAAAGAGCAATACCACACATATTTCAGTATCATGAGCAGAGTTATTACAATAAATATTTGAAAATTTGCAACTATTATTGCTACAGTTTGGAAATGCACTTCCGTGGTTTCATAAATTACAGTATCATTTTTGCATATTAATTCTTATAAAATGGGTTACAATGAGTGTTCTAATGATAAAACACTCCTAAAGAATGAAATTGGACTTTAATAAAACCCAATTCCTTTTATGCTGTCTGTCTTGGTTTAAGAGACAG
>VXBI01013279.1:1579683-1620185 GCA_013397375.1 Toxostoma redivivum | reverse complement strand
GGAAATTAAAATTTCTCTTTCATCTGTTAGTCTGAATGGCATCTTCTTCAATTTGAAGATTTTACAGAAAAATCCTAGAGCATGTCTGTGAAATAGAACAGTGAAAAGCTCCAGGTCCTCACTGTATCAGATTTGAATTTGAAATGTGACTGTGCTCTAATGCATAGCATGTGTTACAGAAGAGAAATTACAATATTTATAATTTACACTTCAAGTCCTGAAAACTGGTAAATTTAACACTTTTAGTAACTGCATAAATATCTCATGTGTCTGTAGCAAATTTCTTCTTTAAGTGAAATGGAAAGTTATTTCTCAGCAGCAATTTTTTATTTGATTCCTAAGTCTATCCAGTCAAGTGGGGCATAACTGAGTGACACATAGCTTACGTAAAAGGATTTGCCATGCAACAGCTACTCTTTTTTATCTGCTTTAATAATCTGTTCACATTTATTTCACCATTGGGAGTTAATGGTGCTTTCAAAAAATCACTTTACTGGTAGTACTTTTCAAACAGGTATTGATATAATCCTGGTGCTTCTGTCCTCATATATAAATATGGAAGTTCTACTGCTTTGTATGAGTCACACACAATGTTCTGACTTTTATTATACTCAAAATTAAAATTTTTGCTCTTGATATTCTTGTCCCATGAAGATAACCAACAGTTTCTTTAACTATATCCATTGCTCAGGGCTTTTTCTAACAGTCCTGCTTTGTTTTTCCTTTCTTTGCTGGAGTCCTGTCACCAGGATGGCTACACAATTAGTAGATCTATTGCTGTGGATGGATACCATTTGTGTGACACTGGGAGGAAAAGAACACCCCACTGAAAAGTCTCCTGTCCCATCTGTTTTCTTCTTCCTCCACACATTGCCAGAGAACTTTATTTTGCTGTAGATCTCCAGGGTGAAATTCACCTGTGCAAACACAGCCATCCACACATGAGCCAGTCAGCTACACTGCTTTTAAAGTCAGCAGAAAGAAACACTCCCTTCACACATTCAGTTCATCTCACCCCAAGGCAGACATCTCAAATATAGATGTCTGAAAATAGGCAAGATGAATCCTCTTCTAAAGGCCCAATTTCTTTCCAGGCAAAGGAAAAACAGTTCTGCTGGATCTTCCATGCAAGTTTCCACTGACTACATTGTTTTCTGAAACTACATTCATGAAATATGCAGGAGATATCAGTCTTCTGTGCTAAAAATCTTTTGTATGAGAGGAAAATGTGTGACCCCCTTTTTTCATGCAGTACTTTGGAAAGCTTTTAATTAGCCCCTATATAAATAACATATAGCTATGTCAATTGTATGACAGCTGAAAAAAATAATATGTGGTTCCAGTAACATCTCTTAATCTTTTATTTCAGTCTTATATGGAAAATTAGTCCCTTCCAAACTCAGCCCTTCATGTCTTCTTACTCTGTGAATTCCTCAAGGCTGCTCCTCACTTCCTGAGCTTTTAGGATGTAAGTACCCATACAATTGCAGGCATCGCTCATGCTTTGTCTGTGGTCACACTACCAGACCAGATTTTTTTTAAAAAACACAGATCTTGTTTTTAATGCAACAATTGACAGCAATTAATCAGCATGTAACAAGTGTTCTGACATTTCCCCTCTCCACCTACTGACACTGTGTTTCTTGCCATGGAGCACACTATATAAAGAACTTCTGTAGGCTGAAAACTTGATTCTTCTGTATTCTAGCCTATAAGGTTATTCAAGTACTCCACCCTAATTCTGTACAATATTTGCATTTATTTTGGAACTAGTCAGATGTTTCCAAATTCCTACTGATCATAAAGAAAGTTGAAGACAGCCCCACCAGAAAAACTTTTATCCTCATCAGTAGCAACACATTGCTATCAGTAATGGGAGACAAAACACAAAGGCCACAGTGGCTAAGTTAAACTACACTTTGCAGAAACACATTGAAAAACCCAACATCCAACCCAAGAAATTGCTACCCAATTAAAATAACAGACACAAAAAATTAGTGTGATAAGCAAAACAAGACAGGTTATCTAGGTGAGAGACAATGTAAGAATTCTCCAGAGCAGAATATCCATGTACACAAATGCCATGGGAGACGACAGCAGATCCCTTCACTGTTCTTTGAAGCCTCTGCCTTGTTAAACCATTTTCTATGCAGAAATCTCTTTAGAGAAAGTTCACAGCACTGAGACATAGCAAATCTGAATAACTGCTTTTCTTCTTTTTCACAAGCCTGTGGTATTTTTTATTAATGACATTTCATAATATATTTGAATATTCAGAGAAAGTTTGAAACAAACTACATTCTGCTGAATAGATTCAAATTCTCAGCTGGCAGAACATTCCAAACTCCAGCAAATGAATAATATACTTTGAGTGGCTGTGGGAGATATTTGAAGTGATTAGGGTATTTTTACTAAAGGAGTCAGGCTGTGATGTTATGTAAGTAGCTGGAGAGATCAAATTCTTGTATCAACAACCTAAAATCAGGGACAGGAGTTGAAACTAACTAGCAGCAGATAAAACTGAGGCATTTTGCTAGACATCTTTACAAAACAGAGCTTTTCCTATATCAGTCAATCTTTTTCCTCTGCTGAGATTGCCAAGACAGTGCCATCTAGAGTGCTTCCTTTTGAATGCTGGAAGGCACATCTTATGAATAGAAAAAAAACACTAATTAAATCTAAATACAAAGTATTGCAAATTTTACAATAACAAAAAAATATCAGTGAAGTCCTCTGCTATACAGCTTTTAAATGATACCAATACAGTGAAATCAGACAATGCATCATCTCTGCAGAAGCTCTCTAAATTCTGTGGAAACATTTGAAAAACAACAAAACTGAGAAGCCAAAGTTCCCATGCTTTTGGTAATACTTAGGAGCTAGTCCACAGCATTGTAAGAAGAAAAAAAACTAAATCAGCAGACATGCTCTGATGTGACAGAAATCAGTCTGGCATGGGTACTTATTTCTAATTTAATTCTAATATTTACACAGATTATATATCTCCAAAACTCTAATTTGGGCCACATATGGTAGAAGGAAGCATTTGATTGTACAAGGATGTTGTACAATGGTCTATGGCATATTTTTTCAAAACCAGATACAGAAAAGAAAAAAAAGTTTATTGCCCAAAGAGAGGAGCAGCACATTGACTAAAGCATTCTCATTAGAGGTATTAGCAAAGGCCAATGTTGTTTTGGTGGGAAGGACAAGGCATTCCTTTAAAGATTCTTACTGTACACACATATTTTGTTGGAGAAGGCACTATTTTAATAGATGCAAATATGTAATCCCTGCTTAAAGGAATGTACCGCTAAAGACAATATACACAAAGATTCTATCCAGACTGCTGTTTTAACTTAGGTGTAACAATCATAAAACCAATACTTCAATAAGTAATGTTACCATCCAACAATCATTTATGTTCTATGTTGCCTTCAACACAATAAGAATAAAGTCACTATCAAAAACTCCACTTAGAGTGTATGTACATAGACTTATGTATAGGTAATACATCTGGGCTTGCTTTTGTGTCCTTAAATAACTTTGAAATAAAATACTTTTTTTTTTTTTGGCTGTGAGAATCCTTCAATAGAAACTTGCAGTTTTTCTCTAGCAACAGTGTTCTTCAAATCCAATCACAACAAACAGCTGTAGCCTGAAAGCAGCCACTCAGCACCTGCCTCCTGCTCCCCTTCACTACCAGTAGGAGTTCCTGCTCTGTGCTTCTCTTGTGTCTGAGAATATCACACAGACTCACACTTACCTGTTGTTGTGACTCCTGGAATGGTTTGTGCAGCTAAAAATAGTTCATCTATGGGATCCACGAGATGTTTAATGTTAACTTTCCTGGCATTGTAGTAATTGCCATCAGCAGCCATCCCAGCACGCTCTATTGCTACCAGGTGATCAAATCTGGTCAGAGGTGAGTGAGTAAACAGAGGGGAGAAGTCAAATCTGTGATTTTCACATGAAAAATTCTTCTGTTGGCTGCTTATGCTTGGTTCTACTTTTTGACCATTAGGGATTCAAGGTAAAACGTGGATACTGTTTTGCTGTTTCTGAATGTAGTTGTCTATGGAGTTTTTTTCAAAGGTTAGTTCAGGGTTTTTTTAATAGCTTTACTGCAGCTCCTTGAAACCACATTTGCTACCAAGCAATGGAGAAGTTCCTCCTAGCAGTCCTCCTAGCCAGCAATCCTTTGGGTCAGCCATCTGGCCTGGCTCTGTTTCACATTAAAGCAGATGGTATCTTGTAAAATACTAGTCTCTGTAAGTGTATTCAAAGAAAATAAAAAGGTGGAAAATTAATGATCATCTAAATCCTTGTTAGTGCAAATACATTCTCTGCCTAAAGTATGTTGCTTGGCAAATATTCATCTGTTTCTATTTAGGCAATGTTTGGGTTTGGGTCTTTAGATTTGGGGCACTTATTTTTTAAGTCTATGGCTGTTTTGCTGGTTATGAAAGTGGACAGATGTACTGCAGCAGTCCCATGTTTTAAGTAGAACTATAGTACTCAGTTCTGACACTGTATGTTAGAATAAAGTTATTTTGCTTCTGTTTCTCTGATTTTACTGTTACTAGAGGTTACTAATTCTGCTGAATTACTTAATGTTCTTGTGGGTGGTATCTACAGTGATTCCAGAGACCTTTAGCAGGTTAGTTGTCTACTTTAAAAAAATACTTCAGCTGTTTGGGACTAAAGGACCAATTTAAATAGAATCGGACTTCTATTAAGCATAGTTATAAAAGACATTTAAAAAAAAAACATAAAAAATGAAGACAGTATCATGCGTACTATTACAGTACACACTAACCTGTGGAAGGAAATGGGAATTCAATAAGTTAATGAAGCAAACACCAGGGTGAAAGACCTTTTTATTAAAGAATGCAAACTGAGGGCAACTACATTAAAATACTTTACATGAAAAGATCAATAAAAATGAGCAATGTATGCCTACTTCAAGGAAATTTAAGTTGCATGATAAATAATGAAATGAGCATACAGCTACTTAGCAAATTTTCCAGTGTATTAACCCTAATCACACCATTACAATTTATTAAGTCAGATCAGATTCCCTAGCTGTCAGACTAGAGCTAAAGCTCTAGAAAATGCACACTTTCCACAGCTCTTTTTTTAGCTCTTTCACTGACTTTGATATAATACTTTTTGATCTTCTCACTGATTTAAAAATTGGTAAAATAATATACTGTGTGTGTACATATATTTATAGACTAACAGCTGAAAATATTTTAGAAATTTCTTGAAGGAAAAGAACTGTTGATATATGAAAAATTACTTCTTTTTTGTACTCCAGAAGTGCATAATTGCAGAAAAATGTGGAAGTCTGTACTCTGTGTATGCTCCAATAACAGTGTTTGGCTTCAAAGTTTTTTCTGTGCATTCAAAGTCTTAAGGATTTGCTTGCAGTCATTGTGCCTTCTTGGACCATGCTCCTTATTTTTATTGTAATTTTGCACAGTAGAGGTGTGACCCATTCTCAAAAACTGAATTACACATACCTAGGTCTTCCAGGATTCCCATTCTCACACAAAAACATTAAAGCTGAATCGGCACTTTCGCTTTGATAACTCAGTAGAGGGATGGGTTTCTTCAGGATTCCTACAGGAAAGAAAAATCAATTTAATATACTACACACTTTTTATTTTTTTGATGCATTTTTGAGTAACTTTAAAAAAAAGAAAGCAAAATTGCTAGAACAGTAAGAATTCAATGTCTTTACACAGTTCTTGATGAGTTCCCTATATCCTTACTTTAAATTAAACTTGTTTAGATGTAAATGCTGTTAAATGGGACCTTGATGTAGAAAAGGTCTACCCCAAGACAAAGAATAAGAACAGACATCCAGAATTTATCACAAGCAACTCATCTAGAATCAGTACCTAGGTATGTACACATCCACTTGATGCCAGCTAGGTTAACAAAATGCCATCATAGCAATAATGAGCAGAGCTTAGAGGATGAATTCTGATTCATTCTCTGGGGGAAAAAAAAGTCCTGTATTAAGTGACAGATTAAAACTGAAGCAAACCTTGGCTCCAATTAGCAAGATAAAAACTGCAAACTCCGTATCTCTTACCTAGTTGAACAGCTTCTTCAATAATCTTTTTATTCAGATCCATGGCTCTCTGATCTGTAACTATGGCAACTTGTTTCTCCAGGGCCTGCAGCATAGCTGCAATGGCAAGGGCTCCCGGGGGGCCGTCGTTCTCCTCGGGCGGCTGGTGCATGAAGTGGGTGGGAAATCCCGTGGTTATCAGCACGGACCCCGCGTGGGACATGGCCAGGCAGGCCCTCAGCAGCTCACCCTGGCGCTGCAGGTGCCTTATGCCCCGCTCTCCTAGATGAGTGGTTTTAAAGACAGCAATACACTTCAATGTATCATTCTCCTTTTGAAGTTTCCCTCTGGGTGAAAGGACATACTTTAGTGACATAAAATGGGTTAAAAAAGAAAAAGAGGGAGAAACCTTTGGTCAAGACAGGAATTGGGGTCATTTCCTCAGGAAACCTAAGAAGATGTAGGACATGAGTAATGAAGAAAATGGGCTGTGCTTCCAGGTTAAGATTATTGGCTTTTGAAAATTATAATACCTATCATTTCTAGGTATAAGTGTAAATAGCTTTTTCTGAGACCTTACTGCATATTGTTTCCTTTCCTTTGGCCCTCCATTTTCCTTTGACAGTCCTGCTAGATCATGTTTAGCTACTGAAGCTAGATTGCAACTCAAGCATCCCAGACCTTACACAAGTTCTGATGAAGACTTCAGATGTGTAAGCTGGTCCTTTGTCTCTATTTAACTCCATCCCCTTTGGGAAGAGCTAATTCCTAAATAAATTTCCCTTAATGAGATTATTAACCTCAGAAGTGAGGTTTCAGAGACATTATAAGTTACCTGGGGACTTCATAAACTCAATTAATACAGCGGTATCCAGGTGACTACTAGAAGTTCTTGTAACACTTCGTGTAGCAGAGAACCACCTTATCAGACCTTGAGAAATAGGTGAATAGTAACAGAAGTCTTCTCATGGGTAAGTCCCTAAATAGGCAACACTATTATCTGTGTATGGCTTTCATTGTTCAAACATTTCCTATCCCATGTTCCTTCCCTATCACTTGGAAAAAAGTTCACAGCTCAGTTCTTTCAATTTTCTAGCACTCAAGAAAACCATGAGTACCAGTATGATGGGCTTATAGAGGCAAGTCTTCACTGTTGTTTCTCAATCTCCTCATAGCTTCATCCTTCTCACTCTCCTCACCCCCACATTTTCCTCTTTTTGTCCTCAATTTCCCCTTTGGCATTTTTCCCTCCATTTCTCCTAAATAATACACAGACAATACACAGATAATAGACAGAGAAAAAAGCTCAGAAAGCTTGAAATTAACATAAGCAGAATATAAGTCTCCAAGAAGTGGGGTATATTAACTGAGACAAAGTACTGTACTCTCCTTTAGCAATAAAATGAGCTAACTTTTAAGTTAGGTCCTGCATTTCTGCAGAGCGTGGCATCATGCCAAGCCAGCTCCAGAGAGTGGGAAAGGAGAGGCCTTGTGAGTAAAAATAAACAGACCTAAATGCATGCACACAGCCGAAACCCGGAGTTTGGGAGTGCTGGGTGTAAGCTGTTTTCCACTACTGCCTACAGAGGATTTCAGAAAATTTATGGCACACTGAGCTCAGACTTTACAGCAGCCAGAGGGGAGTAACTCTGTGTGTATTTTAGGAATGGTTGCACTGCTTAGTTTGCCTTTACTTCCCTCTCTTCCTTGCATGCACACAGCCCGACTGCTCAGCCTTCTGTGGTGACCTGGTCCCTTTGGTCTATCATACAACACCTCAGTGTTGAGAGTGGTGTTTGAAAAACACAGGGAACTACTAGAATTTTCTGGTAGGACCACAGTAGTCATGAATATATGTAAAGAAATGTGCTGTTTACTCTGTAGTGAATCCCCATGCAGCTGTTACCAGCAAGCTGAGGTGCCCTGTACTTCACATACCAATTTCAGTTTCACTCAGTAACAGTTCCTGTTTCTTGTGGACTCTCCAGTCTGCTTCTGTGTACTTTGGGAGCATACAGTCATCAAGATCAGATATTCTATTACAATGAATTATTTTGGCCAGACTCTGATATTAACTACAGTAACAGAGAATATAGGACCAAGTTATATAAACTCACGGTATTCCATAAAAAATTCTTAAAATCACCTTTAGATTCTTACTGTGTTCTTGAATTTAAAAACATCTAAAAAGGCAGGATATGTGGTTTATACCCCATAAAACATCCATTAAAGGGAGACAATTTTTGTTTATACCTGGATCTATTCCAATTAGGGTCTCTAGAGCCTTTATCTTTTGGGCTGCTTCTTCTGACACAATACTGAAATGCAGAGGATCTTGAGAGATGCAGTGGACCTGTGGGACTCCTCCCAAAGATCTGACATTGTCATTCTTTACATCAGTAATGAACATGCAGCCAGGAGAATGAGTAAAAGCTAATGGAGCTCCTAAAATGAATGAAAAAACTTCAGTTAAATGTTATTATTGCAATGTAACAAATTATAGGGATGATAAAATTTCAAAAAGCTGGTTAATATAACAACAAAGTCCCTGCCTGATGACACTTATAGAAACAGGTGATATTTTAAGTTATGTTGGAGCAATTAATACACTTTGAGAAAAAAATGTATACATGTATACCTGAAAATGTTTTCATTTTAAAAAGCTCATGCAGGTAGTTGAGACCAGTTTCTTCCACAATGTCCTCTTTGGTCTAAATGAGGCAACCTAAGAATGGAACTCTGCTACCCTCCCAAAATATCAGTTGTGATAGCATTTGTTTTCTCAAGTCACTGTTACCTGTGATGGGGCCTTGCTCTCCTGGAGATGGCTGAACACCTGCCTGCCCATGGGAGGCAGTGAATTAATTCCTTTTTTTGCTCTGTTTGCATGCGTGGCTTTTGTTTTCCCTATGAAACTGTCTTTATCTCAACTGATGAGTTTTCTAGTTTTTACCCTTCCAGTTCTCTCCCCAGTCCTGCTGGCTGGAGTTAAGCCATGACAATTTAAATTGGCAAGGAATAACAACAAAAGGGGACCAGCAAGTGTTAGCAAAGGAAATATGAGTAGCCTCTGAAACCCTGGAGAATAATAAGCTTCTTTAGACCTGATAGCATAGTAGCTCCCTAAGCTGAAAATATTTCCTTTCTTTATACTGACTCCAGAAGTCTGAATCTAGGTAATACCTGATTTGGCAAAACTGGTATGTTGTTAGGTAAATCATAACTGGTATACTTAAACAAGCAAAACTTTCTTTGTTAGAAGAGTGAAAATTGAGAAGATATTTCTTTACTAAGTACATATGTGCTTGGTTTGAGCTACATCTGTTGGGACTCTGTGGCTAGCAATTTAAAGCACCCGGGGAACATGGTTGTTGAGGTTTACTACACCTCACCAACCCTGTGAGCAGCCAGGTTTTGTGAAAAGCTAGCAGATTCATCTAAAGTATGGTTACTCGTGGTATGGCATATTTTAAACCTCCTAGCTGAGAAAGCAGCACAGCAAAATAAAAACTATCTAAAGATTTCCTGGAATGCACTAATAACAACTGGTTTTAATATAGAAAATGGAGAAATAAACAGAAGTGAAAATCTGTTCCAGGCAAGGGCAGGATAGACAGCCACTTGTGCAACAGATTGGAGAGACATTGGCAATTTTTTTCTCTTTTCCCCACAACAAGGATGCATGAGGAAGATGAATAGTTTGCTAAAGAATTCAGGAAAGAGTAGGATTTTCAGCATGGATTTAGGACTGGAGGAAAGAGATTGTATGTAAGAAAGAGAAAGGACACTCGTCTTAGGGCTGAATGTATTAGAGCAGGTGTTGAAAGAAGTTCAGATAAACATCTGTAAGAAACCACAAGGATCTTGCAAGGAGAGAAGGACAAAGCAGATGACCTCCCAGGGTTGTCCCAAACATATTGCCTGTGATTATTAAGCTTCTTTTTCAGTAAGAATGAAAATACAGCGTTTCATTCCACACAGTGACTTAGAGAAGTATATAACTATGGTTACTATGGTTTTGTTGTGTTTTCTTGCCCTTTGTTCTCATACCTGCATAAATGACTGCACACTGTGCAGAAACACTGTGCTGAAGAACAGGTTTCATCTATGTAAAGTGTGTCACATTTACTTAATCTTGGAGAAAACTAAAAGCTCAACATTCTCCATGAGAACCCTTTTCCATGTCAATCAATTTGCTAGCTCTTGACAACATTTTGGAAAGATTTCTGGCTTCTCTTTTTTTTCCCTCTCTTTTTTTCTTTTTCTTTTACTATGGCTTTACCACAATGTAGTACAAAATAATATTTTAAAAGGAAGAAGCCTTTAAATGCCTTTAAATTTCTTGGGTTTTTTATAATGCTTAAAAGGATGTTTTGATGTTGCCAGAGCTATAGATTTAAACGTTTAAAATACACAAAAGTGGTGAAATTTCAGCAAGAATTTTCTCTAAAGTAGACCTGTATTTCACAACAAAAACTCTCCTGCCAAAGGCTTTGTTGTTGTTTGGGCTGTTTTTTATCTTACCCTAAAATCAAGCCTGCTAATCAACCAATTCAGTCTCCCTTTTAAAAAAATAAAACAGAAAGACAGAAAAGAGATTAAGAGATAATTTTAAAAGAGGCTCTAAGCAGCACATACTGCAGTTGATAATTGCTTCTACTCCTGTTACTCCACAGGCCCAAAACACTGGAATATCACCAGGGTGAAGGTGAACTGGATCTCCATAGTCTGGTTTAGAAAGATCTTGTACTCCCAGCAGACCTGGAATTGATAAAAAATGAAATCATGAGCCATTCTAATTATGCAGTAATACTGCAAAGCTGGGGGGGTGGACCCCAAACATCGTTCAATGACACTGACTTAGGAGTTCAACAGTGTCAAGTCCCCCTGAAGTGGAACATTTAGTTTGCCTTTGAGTGCATATCCTCAGAGCCTGAGCTGACTTGACTTCCCTTTTTTTGCACTCAATAACACCAGTAAAAATGTATTTACCTTATTTCTGCAACAAAATGCAAGTTAGACATCTATGCTGAGTTTCCAAGATAATAAGTCTTCTGGATCAAGAGAAGAATCCTATTCATAGCACTAGCAAACAAGAGTAAATGATTGCTGTGCAAAATGAGTTCTTTCTAGAACACATTTTCTACTGCGTTAACTTCCTACATTCTTTAGCTAGAGAAATGATCGATTTCTCTTTTCCTCTCTGTCTTGGATAAATACATCTCACTCTTAGCTGCCTTTCACTAAATTGTCTTTTGCTTTATTCTAACACCTACTTGTAATAATCTAGGTAATTCTAAGCACTTGCTATCTTCCCTTCATTTTAAATTCTTCAGATGCTTTAATGCACCACTCTCTGGTCTGAAATTAATTTATATAACCTGTATATATGATAATTTACTATTTTGTAATGACTCATTACTAGTTTTTCAGGCTAAGTACTCAGATATGTTACTTAAGTACATTACTGGAGGGTTGTGTTAACCAGTGACATCTCCTGCCCTGCCCTGCAATGTGATCCTTCTGTGTATATAGCCCATGATTACCGAACTTCTGACAGCAGGGGGGAAATTACTTCAGTTACAGGTGTTTGGTTGGTTTTGTTCTCTTCCGAACAGCCTCCTTTTTTTTTTTTTTCATTTTTGTTCAAACTAGATTTTAAAAAAAAATCTTGTTATATTTCTATTCATTTTGTCTTAAGTCTTGTGCTCATTGTACGCTATTTCAGTATTTTTAAAAATAATACAGTATTTACTTTCACATTCAACCACTAAGACACAAAATGCTTCTCTCCATGCTGTCAGTCATTGCTATACTGTCACTGGAATCTCTGACAGCAAGAAAGTATTCACATATAAATGAAACTGCACACATTTCAAAAAAATGTGATTACATTTTTTACCAAAACCACCCCTGCCAGATGACTTATCTACCTCCAACAACTAACTTTTATCTAAGAAATCTGTGTATTCAGCTGACTGAAAACCTTCTTTTTTCTATTTTCATTTTCTTTTTCCTTTTAGATTAAGGTTTGTGACCATTAGAAAGGATTAAAATAGATTTAATGGTGCAGGTATTTCAGTCCTACCACTTCCCATGCTTTCCCCCTTCACCTGTATACACAGTCAGGTGCATGCAGAATGAGAAATGAAAAGCACTGACCAGGGTCACCTATGTGAATTGGTGCTCCATGGGCTTCTTTTAATTCAGATGTTGCTAGCACAGCTGCTCCCAACTTGCTTTCAGGAATAGGTCTCATTGTGACTACTAAGTTGCAGTGAAACATTGAAATGCTGTAGCAAGGCACAGATGTCTGGCAGTTCAAAAGAATTCAGTGTTAGGAGGAATATTGAATAATACTTCTAAAATTTTAGAATAAATAAATCTAAATCTTTTGCTGTATGTGAGTTTAGAAAGGCTTCATTCTAATATTCATTTTAAATACTTTAGAAAAAAAATTCATAGGATCCCGTATTTTTTTCCTTTTGAATTCCATAATTTATCTCCATCACACAGATCACTAAAATTTTATACTTAATGCATTCCTTGTTCCGGTGCACACAGCTAGATGAGCTCAGTGTATGCTGAATATTGTCAGGAATCAATGGTATGCTCCCTCTAAGAAGGTGAAAAAGCTAATAGAAAACTATGGCACAGCTACAAATCTGCTTAGACTGAATCTACCTTCTGTACTTGAATACAGTGCCCTATAACACACCAGGGTCAGCAACTGCTGATGGCAGTACCCACTTGTACAGAAGCTACATGACACTTCCATACATACAAATCTTTCATGCCTCTACAAAGGCTCTATGGAATTCATCATCCTCACCAACTGTGAGGCTGAGGCACCTTTTCTATTTAGAAATAAAGCAGGTCAGCTTTTCAGGAAAAAATGTCAGATATCTGAGTTGCAGTTGAACACAAACAAGACATCCAGAGCACTAGAGCTGTCTAGAAAATGTTCATTTAAAGCCTTTATCATGATAATAATAATTACACCTGTCACTGAAGAAACATACTGTGCAGTTCTTCACAGAATTAATGTGCTATAAATGATAAAATTCTCCTAATTCTGAAATGCTAGAAGCAGATACAGAGTTGTATTTTTTTTTTCTTTAAGCTTGGTAGAAGGACTCATGTATGAGATACATTTGCACCTGCATTTTGACCAGGAGCATAGCATAGATTGTGTAATGATAACACTGAAAACAACAATAACCTTTCTCCAGTAGCACAGCATGAACTAAATGAAAAAAGCATGCAGATGTGTACTTCAATGTTCTTAGTATTAAGGGCTTTATTTACTGGGGCCAGAATTATTCTAAGACTTCTGTTACCATTAAAATGTACACCACAACTTTTTGAGCACAGTCATAATTTTAAGTGCTATGGTAGACACCTCAATCTTTGGAAACATCTTCTGGCCCAGAGGCTTGGGTCCATAGTAAGCATGCAGTTTAAAGGCTCTACTGTCACAGGAAAAATCCAGAATGTGGCTGTCAAGCAGAAGAAACTGCTATTGTCATGGTTTATAAAAGGAATATTCCAACTGCAAGCAGGATTTGTATGGAGAGCAGGACACATGTAAAGACATGGTCAGAACTGTGCATGGATCTGCACGGGTGAAACAGAGAGGGCAAACCAGAACAGAATCCAAATGAAATGGATGCCACAGGAAACAGGGAAAGTTTTGTCACGAAAAATTAATAAAAAAGGAGATTGCCCTTACACTGAACTGAGGCTGGGAATATTTTATCCTATATTTTCATGTGCTCAGTACTAGCACATATCTTAATTTACTGTGTAGGAAGAGAAAAAAAGTTCTGATTTGAACAATAGATATATGCACCTAATGTGAATATGGGCAAAACTCACAGGCAAAATTACAACAAAGATTATATGTGTGTGCATATACTTACTTTGTACATGCTTACATTACATTTTTGCTCAACATTTCTGATAGGAATGCCAGCTTTTTGGACT
Organism: Toxostoma redivivum; assembly: GCA_013397375.1. Lineage (NCBI taxonomy): Eukaryota > Metazoa > Chordata > Aves > Passeriformes > Mimidae > Toxostoma > Toxostoma redivivum. The sequence goes on along the minus strand of VXBI01013279.1, from coordinate 1,606,117 downwards.
GCTTTTTCAAAAGAGAAGCTGCATCCTAAATAAAAAGTCACCATGTCCTTGAGTTGTTCAGAATATTCCTTAAGGCTTTTCAGTGATCCAGTACAAGCTCCATGCTCATATTTTCTGTACTGCAGGCAGTCAGTTCTAGTGAAATAAGAAGTTATCACATCTTTGTCGCATTTTTTGAAAACAAGGTGAATTGGTTGAATTGACATAAACCCAGTGTGAAACCACAAGATACAACCTGCTTTATCCATTTTGTTCTTTCTGACTAACAATGAAACAAACAGGCAAAACCCCCAGAACATCTTATTCTGCACAAAACCAAGCTGGCAGACAGAATGTTAGAGATTGAGACTTTTTAGGTTCTATAGGTAAAGGCCCTTTATGAGTATCTTGTCTCAAGCTTTCAAAAATTAGGAAGCTGGTTTAAACCTTGTTTTTAGTGTTTACCACAGGAGTACATCTTTCAAATTTCAGAGACTCTACAAGTATCATGCAGACACCATGGCCATGTTTCTAGTAAATAAAAAAATATAAAACCCTATTATTGAATTCTTCAAGTTCAGACTGCAAAATATTTAAAATTTACACAAAATTTCACCTTTGGATTAGAGAAATACTTGTAATACTGACAATTATCATACCATGTGGCTCAAGAACAAGATAATCAGGCTGTCACACATGGTTTTCACTCAAAGGTATAACTCCAAGTAAAGAACATTGTTCAAAATATTCAACAGTGTAACCAGGCTACTTCCTCAAATCCTCCTAACCACCACCAGCATTCACTTCAGAATATTGTCCAGCAGAGTTGGTCTGTAGTTACCTGATATCAGAATCACTGCTCAGGGAAGGACATTTCCAGTCACCTGGTTCACTTCTGTACAGCAGTGGCAGGGGTCCATCATTTGCATGGCAGAACTTCTCAAAGTCATCAGCCAGGGACTTGTGCAAAATCACAACATTGGCCTGCTTATAGCCTTAAATTGTGGAAGGTAGGAATGGCAGGTTATTAATTCAGCTTTTTGTTTGTGAAGCAATAGTTTTTATGTATGAATTTCTTTAGATGGTTTATAAAAATTACCTGAAGAAAATTTTTGATTCAGAACTCTGTAATTAGATCAAACTTTTTGAAATGTTTTACAAATCATAGCTAGGCCTACTCTATATGTGAAGTAATTAACAGCTAAAAGAGTTGGCAGACATTGGTAGAGCAGAATATGAAGACACCATAATTAATAAACATTTCTATTAGTTTATATATATAAACATAATTTCTTGTCTAACTGGGGATATCAGTCATCTGTAGGAAAAAGCTTTATTTGCAAATGTTAACTCAGAGCCAAAGAAAGGCTGTCACAGACCACACTTTCACAATTATTTTTTACCACATCAAGATAATAATCAATCCAAGAGTAAACTCCTAGTTTGATATTCATAGCACATTCTTTAAAATTTCTTGGCTAGGGAATTTTAATGTGGGCTGCAATTAAACAGATATGATTACAGCTCAGGAATAAACTCTTGACTGTCCACCAAATCTCAGTAATTTCTAATTTAAATTCTAATTTAATTTCTAATTAAAAAAAAACCCAACAAAACTAAAACAAACAGAACTGCTACAATTTGTTCACTTGGAAATAGCTTTGATTTAAAAGGTTGCTCACTACACTATGAAATAGCTTTTAAAGACATTAACATTTTTGCAATGAGTACCACGGAAGAAAGGTCCCATTCATTTATTTTAAAAAAATTATTTTCTTAACAGTAGTAGTTAATACCAATGCCATTGAAACTTTCCTGCATGGAAATATCAACTGTTCAAATAATGGGGAGAAATTTGGAGTACAATTGGTCTGGGGTGTATAAACCTAGCAATTAACAATCTCTAAATTCTGTACTGATACTTTTTTGAAGAATTATTACTGTCTGATACCAGGCAGGAGAGTAGGAGGCTGCACAGAAGCACTCACTTTCTTAAATACTGCAGTAGTCTGTCATCAAAAAGGCAATAATTTAGTTGAAATCAATGAGCTGCCTTCAAAGGCTGTAGAAAATGAGCCAAATCTTACTCTTGACCAAAGCTAACAACGAAGTCTAAAGAAAATTTTATTCCTGATGGAAAAATGCAGAGCAAAGGCTGAGGTAAGCATGCATTTGCATACTGAATTTGTCCATAAACTGCTCTCTTGGGAGTAGTCAGCACAAAAATTCATTTTATTACTAGCAAAAGTTACTAAACACAGAAAGCGATTCTTGCTAAATACAGAAAAATATTTTTGCTAAATAAACATACTACATTTACCACTGAATAAAACACTAAATTTGGTTACCCCTCAATTTCATTCCCTGCCATCCTTGAGAAATCCACAGGCACTTTCTGCTTTGCTGGGTATATTAATGAGTTCTTAAAATTATGGGCTTAGTCAGGACATTCAACAGACAACACTGAATTTCACATACAAGTCACAGATGACAGGCTCAATCTTCAGACAAATACTTGATAAACTCAAGAAGCTTCATTATAGCACTTTGAGAACTTTATTGCTCCTCCTGACAGCTGTCCTTATTTTCTGTATACAGGAAACCTAAATCTCCTGATGGATTCACTTGCATTATGGAGCCATCATTATGAATGTATTCACAAGCGATGGATGTGCTGACCAACCCAGGCATTAATTCAACACACTCGTGCCCCAGTTCAGAGAAATTTAGAAAGAGCTTTCAACTTCCATGGTGAATGACAATGAGGATAGTAAGAAAGAATTGGATAACAACAACATAAGACAATTTGTTACAATGGTTCTTTTTGCATAATGAAACTGTCCATGAACTTGCTTTATATGTCAACAATACTTTAAAAAATGTTAGAACTAATACATTTAAAACTAATGCAGCAATAAATTCATTTAAAAATTCAGCTGGGGCAAACTGCAAATTATTAACACTATAAAATATCTTCCTTTAGTGTATTTCAACTTAGGAACAGATAGAAAAGAAAACCACAATTTCAAGACTGACTACAGTTCTAAAAAATAACCTTTAACATTTCTTACAGTAATGCTACTATTGTACACACAGCTTTGTCGTTCAGCTATTTGCTATGGTATTTTTGTTCACATTGTTTTTTAAAGTTGATCACAACAATGACAGACTTCTCTGCTTCCTTAAAAGTCTGCTTCCTTAAAAGTTATGAGAAACAAGACAAAAATCAATCTTCCAAAATGCATTGTTATCTGAGTATAATACTAACTTTTCCCTCCCCCTTATAATTCCTAGTCTTGCTGACCTGGTAATCTTCACCTTCTGCAACAAATGAAGCAGAAAACCACTCCTGTAACTATTTGTCTCCAATTCTTCCCCAAAGCATAGTTGATGTGCTAAGTAAGGCAAGGTCTCTGTGAAGAATGTAGTAGGTCATCTTACAAATGTGATAATAACATGCAAGGAAACACAGATTTGGTTAAAGATTTCTCAAATATTTTCTGTATCCATCATTTCTCAATGATAATTGGAAGCTGAGGGGTGCACTGCAAACACTGAAAACAAAGTCCATGTGCATTACTCAGACAAGATGGTGTATTTTCTCTGATAAATCTTTATGATTTAAAAAACAGAGTCAGATGCTTACAATGTGATTTTAAAACACCCAAGAACATAAGATTTTCTTCTGTTTTACTTTAGTGCTTTTGATATTTCTTCAATCCTTTACAAACAAAAAACCACACAGTTATGAATCTAAAATGGAATCACTTTGCACAGAGAACTGTTAGGTTTACTCACCTTCTGCCATTCCAGAAGTATTACTAATACTGAGTCTGTTGCTTCGAATTATTCTTCTTAGCACATGGGGAAGGAGAGATTTCAAGCCTCCTGTCAAAAGCATCACTTCATCCTTAACAGAAAGATAATTATAAATTTAAACACAAAGTGTCTTTTTCCCCCCATTTTAAATTCTGATTTTCTGAAGAGCTTAGCTTACATTTCCTCCTCATGTTCCATCAAAGAAATTCTAAGTTGTAACTCAAAAGGGAGATCAAATTCAAAGGGTTATTTCACTGACATTCTACGACTATATGCAAACTGAATCTTTCAACAAATGAGCTGGAAACTTGCATTTTAACATTTGGGATAAAACACAAAATTTTGCTGCCCTATAATGTAAGAAACATTTCTTTCCTCCCTGATACATATTAATTTTCTAGAGTATTCAGTTTTCAAAAACTCATTGTTAGGTGAACTTTAAAATTGCAAAAGCACAAATGGATTAACCTACCAGGGTATATTCTATAATATTACTTCTCTGATCAAAATACTTTTAGACAATTAGCAATGCAACCTTGTGGTAAAGAGAGAACTATATTCAGAAAATGTCATTGTAATACATTTCACTTGTATTATGTTTTTCAGATATTAATTACGTAGAAGTGAATACTTCTGTGGCTATTCTTCCAGTGGGAAAACACATATGGAGATGTTTAAGTCACTTTTCACACAATCTGGAGTAGGTACAGAAATAAGTTTCCTAATTACAATCAATATCTGCCGCTTTTTACTTCCTTTGAAGATTTAAAATGTCATTTTTCTGCAATCCATACAAAGTTCGCACAAACATTTTCTCTCAACCTGAACTACTAATAACTAAAAAGGAAAAAGTTAAGTCTTGCTAAAATCATAGCTTGGCTGCATATGATTTTAACCTTGGTCATTTTTTAGGTAAAGAAACTGAACTATCCTCCAATTAATTAAATTACCAACCTCCAAGTTTTTCTTTAATTCGAAACAAGCCATTCTTGATGCCATTCAAAAGAAGTAATAGATAAGAGAGAAACTGTGCTGCTCTTTTTAAAATATTCTACTAAATTAATACATAATGAGATGTTACACCCTTCTAGCAAAAGTTAACTTTTCTGTTAAAGATCCATAGTTTTTGTTCTGCAGCTATAATAGTACAAAGTTTCACTCTCACAATTGGAGGGTGGAGTGGAATAGTGTGAAAATTTGTTCCTCTGAGTAGTTACTCTGTAACTAACTTGAAGAGCAGTGACATGTTTTGACTGAAATGATACTTTTATCCTAGTCTGTCCAAAGTGTTTCCAAGAGTTTGCAGAGCTCTGGAAGGTTAAGTTGGAAGCTCCGGAAGGTTAAGGGTGCACTGAAATTTCGAGTGAACTTTGTATCTATGCTTAATTATGAAATCTTTATATAATATTGTCAACCAAAAGAAAACAGTCTTTTTTTCTGAACTCCAACTTACTACTTTCTAGCTCTTCTTTCCTGCTTTTGCATTATCACTCTGTATGCTTTACAAAAATAGCCTTCATTACAAAATCATGAAAAATTCCAAACACACACTTTTCAGATAACAGTAAGTTGGATATAGAGATGTCGCTGAGCACTAATTCAGGCCTACAAGCATCAATTTAAGATACGCTATTCTTACTGTAAAGCGTGTCTCGGTTTAAGAGACAGGTATTTGCCAAGGAGAGGGATGAACCCCTTTTCCCATAATCTGCTCCTTTTCAATCACTATAATTTGAAATTAGACGCTTTCAGGCAGAAGATATGGGGATAGGAATAACAGTTCTTTACTAATATATCTAACCAGACAAACAGCATAAAAACAACAACAACTTTAGAAATTGACAACAAAACAGAACAGTACAGCTCAATTTTAGTCCCTGTTGGCCACAGGCTCCTTTTTCCCGAGCTCAGTTCCTGGTGCTGTGGGCAGAGCCGGTCCCGCGCAGCTGCAGAGTCCGGGCTGATGGCGGCAGCTCAGGGGTGAGCGGGAGGCGGGGGGGCCGCTCCTGTTCACGGCGCCGGCCGTGCTGCTGCTGCTCAGCAGTGAACAGTAGGATAGGATGGGAAGGCGGCAGGGTGAGGTCCAAACAACAGGGAAATGCGGTCTCCGGTGTTGAAAACTCATGGGGAAAGGATCCAAAAACCGGATCCCCCACTGTCTTCCAACTCCACGTGCCAGCCGCGAGAGAGCCCTCCCCCCGGCCCCCTTCCTTTTTCCAGCTCCTTTTTTTCCATCCCCCCACTCCCCTCACCTTCCGGTGAGAGGCAACTAATTTGTAGCCACAAGTACTTAGCACAACAATGGGGAAAAATTCCACAGAAAAGGAAAGAAATTATTCAACCCCCAACAAGAGAATTTCTAACACCAGTGTGGAATGATTAACTCAAGAGATTTCAAACTAAATACAGTGATCCTAATAAAACATACCCGATGTGTTAATTAGATTGTTTCACATAATTTTTCTTTATTTCCGAGGATCTTTAAAACCATCTAAATCATCAGTGGGATTGATGGCCTGCTACTGATGAACCACTAGTTTACTTGGACTTAAAAGACAGTCTGAAGTTCAGAAAACTAGTCTGGAACAAAAGCTGTCTTTAGCTAGGTATTTTGTCATAAATGCCCTGTTCTGATATTGGCAAAACCTGACTGTCCTCTCATAAAGTGCATGTCCAATAGCAGAAATGAAAGTACCTATGACATTTTATCAGCAAACATTTAGGCCCCTAAAAACTTTCAGTTCATATGACAGCAAGTGGCTAACAAGCTACAGGACTATGAATATCAATAATGCTGAAATGTCAGCTGTAGATACCATACAGAAGCATTTGAGCTGGTTGCTCCTATTTGTGAATAAACATATACTATTGATGATGACTGGTTAGAAAGCGAATAATTTAAATATTAGCTTTGTCTAAGTGCAGTGAGACAAGACTCATCTTCCTGTGGTGATTTTATATAGTAACAGGAAAAATTCAATTTGATTAACATTCTGAGTTTTAACTTTGGATCACTATATTTGCTGTACAATATCTGTAATAGATTATGCTGTTATTTTGTTTATTAATTACTAAATTTGGATAGATAATAAAACCAGTGAGATGCTTGCAGTAAAACCCAGCTTTTGCTATATGACTTCGCCACAAATAGTTGGAAATGCATTATGCTATTTCTATAAGCTAGGAGGCATAGATTCCCCAACCATCTCTAGAACTTCCTGAAAAATCCTTGAAGGTATCATGACCATGGCATGTTTGGAATGACTGGGGAAAAGCATGGAGGTAATTAGGATCTTAAAGCATCTTTTCAATTTTTTTTTGTCAGGATGCCTAATGAAGTGTACATACTGACTTCATAGGGGCCTCGAGAAGCAATCTCAATAAAGAGTTTGAGACAGTGGTTAATCAGTTAGCAGGATAAGTGCCTTGGCAGTGGTTTCTTAATTCCTTTACTTTGTTCTGAGGTAGTTTCATATAATGATAGTATCAGTTACCTCACGGGATACATTGGATCATGACGTATCACAAGTAAAGACAACATGCAGGGTGTTAAAAAGGCCTTAAGAGGCTGACAGAGCTTATAAAATGGCTATTGTGCCTGAGGGCATCCAATGCGGTGTCCCCTCAAAGAGCTGTTCAGAATAATGAATCAATTTTTCAGAAACAATATTGTATTGAAGTGACATTAAATTATAAAGATACATGTAAATATTCAAGAAAAAAAAACTCTTTTTGAAACAAAGTGGCAGTCAGGAAATACAGTTTGGTAAAAATACAGTACAGTTTTGGTAAAAGTTCTAAATGGATCTTGGGTCCGGATTTAGTAAGTAACAAAAAATTGTTGATTGACATCTTCATTCAGTAAATACTTGTGCAGCACCACTTCAGTAGAAATAAACAGATACACACTATGATTAATTTGGCCCAGATGATTTTCAAAATAACTCAGTACCAAGACAGTAACAATTTTCAAGAAAGCCAGATTTGGAGGATGAATATTTTTTTTATTGCTGGCATCCCTGGTTGCCATATGAAGCTCTAAGTCATGAACCATTTCTACATGCTGTTCTCAGAGCACTAGTTGAATACAGATGGCTGAGTGCAATGCTGTGCTGATCTTTGCTGAGCTGACTGGAATGGGACTGGTTCTAAGCCTCATCTTTGTAACTTATTGTAAAGAATATGCTCTACTTTCCCCAAACTCCACAACTCATGTAAGGAAAAAAGCATGTTGAGATGAAGACATGAAGCAAGAAAAATGTAGTTCCAGACAAGATTTAATAAAGACATTGCCCTGTATTTCAGATGACTAGCATGAAACACAGAGTAGCCTCTTTGCATCTTCCAGGCTATTCTTTATTTTCTTCCTCTTTGTCTTCAGTATGCCTTTATCTCTGCATCTTTTCCTCCCTGAGCTCAGATCCCTATCTCCATAACTCCAAGCTCACCTTTGTAGCACTTGCTTCCTTGGTTTGTCTGACTGCATCCTCTGGCAGTATGGGAGTTTGGATGCCTTCTCTCCTCTCACTAACACTTTTTAATTTATACACTTGATGTATCTCTCAGTTGTACCTTAGCCTCTCAATTTTTAATCTTAAACGAACTTTTTCTGTTCTCAGTGTGAGGCAAAATAGACCAGCATCAGAAACCAAAATACACAACAAATTCACAAATGTTTTCCCAGACTTGTAAGATTTAGACTCCTTTGACCCCACCTATACTCATAGGTGAATATATATCTATATCTATATCCCTTCTAATATTACAGACAGGCTTGGCTTAAGCATAGTTTTTCTAATTATTTCCCTCTTAATTTCTGACAGTGGAACAACCAGACTTATAAAGTTATATATCTTACAAGCTACAGTTTATTGTTTTTACAATCTGCAGAACATAAGTTCTTTATGGAAAAAGAAGGAAGAGCAGTAAGTGAAACGTTTTATATTACCTTAGAGCTTTCAAAATGAAAAAGTGAATCTGTAAATTTTGCAGATATTTAAATCCGAACATAGATTCTTTACAGGCCCACATTGTAAATTATTCATTACCGAAGAAAATGGAAAAATGTCATTTAAGTGTCAGAGAGATTACACTTTGAGATGCAGTGGGTGGGTCCATACTGCTGTGCTAAACCACTCCAGATAAAAACGAATAAAGAAATTATGTAATAACACAAAGGATTGAAGCATTCTTCAGAAGTGTCAGCGTGACTACTTTGCTTCACACATATCAAGTGAATTAATGAAATAGAAGTAAAAAACCAGCATTTCTGTGGTTTCAAAAATGGAACGCATGAGAATACACAGCCTGTAAAAAGTATGGGTGGTAAGGATAATAAACAGGTTTGAACACTGCAAAGTAATCAACACCAATTTCTGGTGTTACAAATTGCAGGTCTGTTTCTCCAGTGGCACTGATAGAATAACAAGAATATAGTTTAATGCAGTGTAATCTAGAGACTTCCTTGCAAGGAGCCCAAAGAGTCTTACGAAATACAACCTTGCATTGCTTATATCACTTTTGTCCTATTTTCAGTTTAAAGTTTGATAATAAGAATGGGTGGTGGCATGGGATCATGGGCCAAAAATGTGCAAGGGTCACTACTTAAAACTGCTGGGCAGGGTTTTTTAGATATTGTCACGCAGATACCTTACCCACAGCTACTGCTGCATGAACAGGAACAGCAGGGTAACCTGAAATATGAGCCAGCCCGTGGGCTGCCTTTGCCAATACATAATGGAAAGTAATCTAAACTAATTATAATCTAACAAACTCTTCGTGTACTATGCCTTGCCCTAGTATGAATATGGTTACAAAGGTTTGTTAACATAAACACACTTTAAATGACCAGCTGTTTAATCATCAAGCTGATTTGAAATTCTGCCAGCAGACAACTGTGAAAAGCACAAGCTTCTCTGAAAATTTAGTCCATTTGATTTTCCAACAGGGTCTCAGTTACACTTGTGATCTTTTATTTGAAGAATCAATTAATGATCCTTTTTTTCCCCCATCTGCTATGAATCACTTCAAAGCACAGAAGATCTTTGTGTATCATTCTGAAAGGGGAGTGTGTTGTGTATTTTCAGACAGTAATTCATCCAGCAAATTATTATTTAACTTTACATTTGAAATATAGGGTATTTGCATTTGAAGTTTATGCACCTTTAGATGAGGGCTCCAAATAGAAATTTAAATTAGCTTCCATTAGTATTCTGTCTGCTGCTTAAAGTAGCCAGCCTACACTTGAGATCCTGACGATTATGTCAGGATGAGAAATTGATGATAGAATCAATATGTCTTTGATGCAATCTTGTTTATTTGCAAAAATAGGTACACAACATTAAGTTTTTCTCAGTATATTAAGAACAGAAAGCAATTACCAGTTTCAAAGCAGCCATTTCAGACAGCACTGTATGGTGCTGTGACTACTGCATTGGTATTACTTTACACTTAGCTTCTGCTCTGGGACAAAAAAAATTGCTTCTCAGGTGAAGAACTATAGGCAGAGACTAGAGCATAGTTCATATCAGGTGCTGCCCTTGCATGGGCACAACCTTTGCAAGATCCCAGTTGTTCAGGCTTTTTTATCCTGCAAAAGATGAGCCCTCATGACTTCACACACCCTTCCAACCCCTTGGGTCATATCCTAACACCTGCATTCCAGCCTCATCACCTTACAAATAAATATGACCAACAAGTTTTAGAACATCCACCTCATTTACGTGCACCTCTGGCAAGACACAGTACACACCTAAGAGGACACTAAGAAATTCATCAAGATTTAAAACTGCTACACTCATACCTTGGACTTTGCTGACAGGAATACTCACCAGTAGCAAGAAGGGACTGCAAACGATCCACCAAAGGTTGTTTTCATATAAGATGACATGAAACACTTATTCAACTTCAAGAAATTTTTAAAAACCATGAGGATATGAGGATAGTATTTAAATATTGTTTCCCAATCTATGCGCAGGTACAGATCTTTAGACTTGCTCCACAATTCTTTGGGCTGGGTCCAGATACCAGAGATCTTGGCCTCTTCTGGCATCTAGGCTGCGCAAGAATGCAGGGGAACCTTGCTGCAGGCTACGAGTGTCAGCCTCTTCCATGTCCCTATGCCAGCAGTGGTCAGCTAACACTGCACACAACAGCCAAGGTGATGGGCATTGGCTGGACAAAATCTCCTAAAGTGAGGGAAATTTTTCTTTCCAGTCTTATTCAGAAGGAAGGTGGAAGTCCATAGGACAAAGTACAGTGACATGTACTGCTTTGTTGGCAAGGTAGAAGCCACAGGTGCTTGTTTAGATAAGAACATATGTCACCACCTAGGTTACACCCAGTCACGTCATGCGCAGTCACAGGGCTGATGGGGTGCTCATTCCTACCAAGGAATTCCATCTGAAGGTAAGTAGGTAAGTGATGTTCTACTACCTACACATCATAAAAATAGAACCATGCTCCCAAAAAACGTGCCATGCTCCTGCTGTCAGGACTTTCAGGCTACCTCCAGGATTACACCATTCCTTTTGTGTTCACATGTCTGCCAGCAGGTGCTGTCACTGCATCTATCACTGCTCACCAAGCATCTCCTCAGTGATGGTCACTAAAGAAATTATTCCAGACCATATGTTCACATAAAGTTAGTGTCATTGAGATGCGGGTATCTCAGTAGGCTGTGTGTGGGGAACTTCCAGTGAATTGCACTTCTACAAACTACTAAGAACAAATATCTCTACCTCCACACATACCTGGATGAAGAGATATTAACTTTCATTGTTTCACTGCTTCCTTCAACTCCTAGACCAAGAAGTACTGGGAAGAGCTCAAAAGGACAGAGCGTTATTTCCCTGACAAACCTCCAGGCTTAAGTAGTGCTATATGGACAATCAGATGAATCTGTGTCAGGATCTCCAAGAATACCTCACTGCAACTTTTAGCAGTAAGTATAGGTAAATTGCTGTTAGCAACTATACTATGTGGTAGCAAATAGTCTGCATTTGGACTGCTATTTTGTCCTGGAGCATCCACGCTGCCCCCATAATAAATGCTAACTTTCATCAAGGATAACTGGACAGCTTTGTTCTGCAGCATCTATTCTAAGTTGGAAGGTTCCAAGTTATGGACAAATTATGGCTGCATTAGTATGCTTTCATTAATGCATACCGGACAACTGTGGTATTATGTGGTGACTGTAGTTGTCATGAAGATCTGGAAACTGCCCTCAATGGCCTGTTCGGTGCAGCCAGGCACCTGCAGACACAATTGTCTTCTATCTGCAAGAGCTCAGGGTGTGTTTGACCAACACTTAGTAGAGCAGGACTATGAGAAGGCATAGCAACAAGCAGTGCTATCAGTAATTATATATAATACTTTAAGGCTGACAATACCACAGTCCTTTTGGAGAAGAAAGTGCTGCTTTGTCCCTAATAAAGATGCACAAGTTCTGAAAACCACAGATGTTACATACTTATTTGGTAGACTGCATCACAGACCCCACAAATAATCAATGATAATCATCACCATCCCTGAACTTGTGAAAAAGAACTTGTAGAATGAATGAGTTATAATCCTGAACAGTCAAAGCCCCTTGTGGTGGGCCCAAATGAAAATCTCTACATCATTCCTAACTGACTTCCCTGCCTATACAGAGAAAGTATGAAACTCTACAGCAGTGAACCTTTGAGGATCTCAAATGTGCAGTAATGTGGTGATGGTAGACCTGGATGATGTGGCAGTTCAAACAAGCTACACCGACCTGATTGTCCAACCATTCGCAGGAATCAGGAGTTAACTAATTTTATAGGCAAGTGGCAATCACGCTGACCATGGGAAGAGACTTTCTGCAAGTGGTGTGTTGGTGCTGCAGAGCACCAACAGTTACCCTCACCATTTCTGAACTCAAAACAATTCAAGACTAGCATATGTTGTAATTGCACTGGGCAACTGTCCTCATCCACCACAGCAACCCTAGGCAAAGCACAGAATGCTATGCCATAGCCAGAGGCTGCCATAGTGCTACTGCATAGAAGAAAGGTGGGCTTGAATGGAAGCATTGTGTTCTGAAAAGAAAATTCCCAAATACCTAACTTTTAAGGGCATGAAAGGATACAGGCCTTATTGAACAGTCCCGGGCAGCCTGATCCTACAGCATGTGTGTATTGCTGATGCAGTCACTCTGTCATGGCACACTCGGGCATCACCACTGCTGGCAACAGCATCATGACTGTGCAGCAAGTGCAAGGGAGCAGCTCAGGACCTCTGCTCTGCTGTTGGTGCCAGCACAGACCACGTGAAGAACTTCACAACTAAGCTCCTGGTGACAGATTAAATCAGGTATTGGTTGATTAAATGCTCTCACTCTGTAGCTATTCAGTGCTATACACAATTATATACAATACACCATTGTGCCCAGCGCAGTTATAGTGGGCAGACTGAACATCTCAAACCATGTGTTCATGAGCAGAATCAGCAAAGAGCTCAAGACGCTGAAAAAAAATGCAGTCACCTTTCTAACTTATACAGTTAATCCAGAACTTTTACTGCTTTTCCCTACACTCCACGAATAGAGTAAGATCTGTACATATATCACCCTCAAACCTTTTATCACCATTAAGTTCTTTCAAAAAAGCAGTTTGCTATTCAAAGAGATGATTCATAATGCTGCAGCACCAGTTAGCTGGCTTGCAAGGGATGCTGATGTCATAATTTTGATTTTCATTACCAAAGAATATGAATTACACTTCTATCACTGCATTTTATATTTTAAAGATAAATAAGCTATAGTGTTTGGTATCTTGGTGTGCTCTAATTAAAAAATTGAGCCTATATTTTGTATAAAAGCAACATAAAACAAAAGTTTAAGCTTTTATTATTATTTTTTTTTTTTAGTTTTGTTCCCAGATATGGTAGACGCAAATATGCCTAAAAGCTTACCATAGAGCTTACAGTTTAGGGACTCAAACCTCTAGTACTTCTATGAATATAAGAGATAAGCAGATAATTAGTCCCATTGAGCCCAACGACAGACAAAGCGCTTAAACATTTGCTGTATTGTACTTCAGCTGCATACATGTTTGCATACGAGTCACACCCTATATGCAGAGCTACGTAAAGAAAGATGTGTCAGAAAAGTTAGCATAAAGACAAAAATATATAAGCAATACACTTGCTTTTTATAAACATGTGTATGAAACAAGCTAAAAACCTTGACATAAGTTATAACTAGTGGTGATGAACCATACAGTTCAGAAATAACGTTTAGCTCTGTTTTTGCCTGCTTAGCAACCATTGATCCTTTTCCTGGTTTCCATATACATGCCAGATAGGAAATTGTAATAACATCCCTTAAAATTCCATATCCCACATTTGGAATTTGATAGGACAAAAGGTTATATCTTTAAACTGAAAGAGGGTAGGGTTAGGTTAGATATTGACAAGAAATTCTTTCCTGACAGGGTGGTGAAGCACTGACCCAGGTTGCCCATCTCTGGAAGGGCTCAAGGCCAGTTTGAAAGGGGCTTTGAGAAATTTGGTCTAGCGGAAGGTCCCATTGCAGAGGGATTGGAACCAGATGATTTTCCAGGTCCCTTCCAACCCAAACCATTCTCCAATATTCCTGTTCAGGAAGCACTTTCAAAGAGTAAACATTTTTGTTCTTGGACTTTTTTTCACATAATTTATTATACATCCTAAGTATGGGGAGTGTGCTAAGTTTCGGTTTGTTTTCAAATGAGAAAAGACTCTTGGCTTGTTTGAGCATTAGTTTTTTATCTGGCTGAATTTTCCTCCTTCTCTGAAATGGATTTTCAATTTACATTACATCATAGAGACTAGATAGTTTCATGGTACAGTTAATATATACATAAAGTCCAAATAACTCAAAATATTATTAAACAGTATTCTTCTGAAGATAGAATTAAAGTTACATCTATCTATACAAAGTATCCTGACTTTGATAGTGATCAACAATGCATACCCTAAGGAATAGCTCAAAAGCAGAGAAAACATTCACAAACCTAGCAGGTTTATTCTTCCAGTATTTCATGACCTCTGGTTTAGAAACTCTGGAGCTGAGGGACATTTCTTTGTTTGTAGAATTTAATGTAAAAACTGATATCCAAGTGGACTTTATCCCATATAACTGCAGCTTGCAGAGCTTCATATGAATGTCACCAGCTACCTCCTAAATTACTTTACTTGGAAAACTGTCTAGATGCAACTGCTAAGAATTTTGCATGGACTGTTTCATTAGAATTCCACTTTCAAAGCCAATATATTTAGAAGTAACAAAACTGTCTTTGTATTAGAATGCAACCTACAAACACAGGCATTCTTTAATCCTAATTCCATAAATATATTTCCTCTTGAGACAAGCATCTTATATGAGTGTTCCAGCAATTTTCAGCCGTATCTCCTCCCAAAGAAGGGTCAGACTACACAGTATATGCAGTGACAAAAGACAAGACAAATTAAAAGCACTCAGCAGCTTGCATTAATGTGCTCCAAGTCTAAATTTACAATTAAATCAAAGCATATACATTTGTAAAAAAAAGCGGAAAGGCTGTGAGGTTTGTCTCCAAAAGATTAGTCAAATTTGTGTGATTTTGATTGTGGGGGAAAGGGAGCAATGAGTTTGGTTCAAACCTAGGCCTATTTAGGTAGCTTCTCTTTTAATGTAACTAGTACAAAGACACATTTCTGGAACCACCTGGAATTTTGAAGATGGAGTACGTATAGAAACAGTGTTTCTGGACAGAAAAAAAATAAACAGAATGGATAATTGTTCAGCTACTTGGAAACATAACCAAACAAATATCATATAGAGCAAGGTGTATTTTATTATTGCTGTATCCTAACTACCAGGGAGTATTTTTAATAATATGCAAAGATAGAAGAACATTATGATTTGAATTCAGGACCAAGGTGGTTCTCATTACAGACTGAAAAGAGAAGATTTTAATCAGGTAAAAGGAAGACAAACAGGCATCAGTTACTAGAAACTGCTGTGATTTCCAGTCAGATTGACGGAGCAGTAGGAGACTGTTATTAAAAAAAAAAGTTACTACTACTAACATTTGAAGAGATGATGGTACCTAATGACTTATAAACTCCATTCTCTACTGACAGATTTCCCTAGTGGAAATTTCTTTTCTATTCTCATAATACTTGTCTTTATAAATTAACTGAGTTTGACATAGAAAACTTGCTATACAAGGCTGATTTTGAATCTATTAAGCACTTCAAACTGCAGATATATGAGATACACAATCATTGTGTCCATAGGAAAATTGTCAGAAGTAATGCAAGCTCATCAGAGCATTAAAATATAAGACTGGAAAGAAGTGAGACTTCCTTGCTAGACATCTAAGACATACTTTACCAGAAGGCATATAAAAGAATATGAAACCATATATAAAAAGAAGCAAATCTGTGTCCTTTGCATCAAACAATAAACATGCTTCCTCCCTTCCCCCATTTAGTGGAAAGTTTAAAAAGCATGCATTCTGAGTAGATCCAGCTTCAGTTTGGATAATATTACACAATATTTTTCACTCCTTTTGAAGGAGAAAAATATTGTGATTTGTACTTGGATTCAAAATCTAGGGGAAAAAAAAGAGTATTTATATCTATATAAATAATATATATGCATTTATTCCATGGTTGATAACATAAAGCAAACTGTTCCCAATTAAACAGTTATTTCAAGACTGAACAAATTTAACAGAATAAAAGTCCAAAACGCATAACATAGTTCAAAGAATAAAATGATCAGTATGTGACTTTTCCATGGTTACTAAGTGTACAAAACAAAATATATGAAATAAAGTGCATTAAGTAGGCATTGTTTAGGATATAAACTATGCATATTAAAAATAGCTAAGAATATTAACAGAAATGCATCTAACATTAGTGACCTTGGGTTCACGAGCTCTGCAGAAGTCAAGCAACTCAAATATATTTCTTAAAAATAAAAAGGAATAGAGAGGAGACCACACTTAGAGATGGCTGATTTTGTACCCGATAGATACATACTTCTGATGAACAACCAATTTCTAACCTTTATAGTATTTATCAGCCTCAGTAAAAAAGCAAAAGTTTTCACAGTTTACAGTTGTTTTCTAAGGGCTTTCATCATAGCACATTAATAAGAAATTTTGGGAGGCAGCTCTTTGTTCTGAGTCTGCATCTTGGTCAGCTGTATCTTGTCCAGCTAAAGCAAGGGCTCTTCAGTGCAGATAGTCTCTTATCTGCACTGAACACTTGTCCTGTTGGTAAAACTGTATGTTTTCAATTAGAGATAGAAACTTTTGCTGAAAGTAGCCTTGATACCACCTATAAAATAACATTTAGAATTAATTAATTTGATCTTTTTGTAATAAATCAGAATACACTCATGGCTTCTTTGAAACAACTTATGAATATTGGGGGTAATTTTATGGCTGGAATATTTATTGCATTAATATGTTAGTAGGTAGATGTAAGACAAGCAAGAAATCAGGAAAGACAAGAGATAATTTTCTCCAAAGTAAATACATAAGGATTAGCAATGAACATTCTACAAACAAGGGATGGTATGACTATTAATAAAATTGATAGGCAGAGTTTCTTTAAATGTTTTGGTTTTATGGTTATTCTATAAAAGGCTCTGGTTTAATAAGAGTATATGACTTCTATATTAGTCACATTAAAGAATCCCAACAGGAATAAAGTTTACAAAACTAAACAGAACAACCAAATCAATAAGGCCAAATGAGATTAAACTGTAGCCCAAAGCTTCAATACCTAAAAGGATGCACTGTGAAGCTTCAACATAGAGGGGTAAAAGGAATAATAGGAAGAGACTAGATGATGTGAGAGACACTTAACGTCACCTTCAGCTGTGACAACATCCTTAACTTTGTAGCTGAAGGCAAATGGATGTTGCTGCTACCATAGCAGAGGCAGGGAGTGGGGGGAAGGCTGCTCTCCTGGGGTGTGTGGGTGGTGTGAAGGCATTTACCTCTGCAGACAAAGAGAGGCACGGGAAAGATTAGGCAACTGTTGTCTTAGAGGAGGCATGACTACTTCTATATGGCATATCCAAAGTCAGAAAGGATACATAAAAGGCTACAGAAAACAGGGGTATGGTCTGCCGTGAGACACAAGACTAAATAAGGGATTAACACTTGCTGTTTGTCAAAGCAGTAAGACTCAGATGATTTCCTCAGAAATCCTCTCCATCTCCTCCTTATACATCCATCAAAGGATAGTGTTCAGGGACTGCAGTGCATTCCTATCCAAACTCATATGATTTATAATTCTGTTGTTTTGGTACTTGTTATCCAAAAGTAATTATTTTATCATATGCATAAACCAAACCAGTACCTCCACTAATCACAGTTTCCTAAAGAAAAATACTGTCACACAGTGGAACAGTTGAATCCATTTGTTATCTGAAAATAACGGCAAGCATCTCACAACTCACTACTGACATAACCAAATTCTTGGGTGGGAAGATATTATAAGGCCATACCACATTTTAAATACATATTTCTGTGCTGGTGTGAGAGACTGGAAGGATTGCTGTCTTGAAACCTTTCATGTGTGTGGAAGAGGCAGGTCAGGCCTTTCCCTGGTAAGGCAGTGCCCTGCCCCATACACCCCCTGGGCCCATACCCCAGCCCTTCAGTGGCCACCAAACCCTGACACACTGGAGGCAACACTCCACATCTGACCCTGGAGCTCCCAACTCAGCTCCTGAGTGGCCAAATGACTGCAAGTCCCCCCTGGGGGAAGGGCCCAGGAAGGCCAAGGGGGATTTAAGGCCGAACATGAGACAAGTGCATGTCTTGACCTCCCTCCTCTTGGAATTTTTATTATGCTGGAACCCAGGAGTTGGTAGCTGTATTTGTTCTTTTCAGTATCTTTTCTCTCTTTTTTCTGATTCCTTCTTGTCAGAATTCTGAGTAACTTAAAATTGAATGGGCTTTGGGTTTGCTAAGTTGAATGGGCAAAGTTAATACTTTGAGAAGTGGCTTATGTTAACTGAATGCTGCTCTAAAACTTTTGCCAAAGTTATTCGATTTTCTAGAGTTGCCAGTTTTTTTGTTGATCTCTTGAGAATATCTTGTCAGTATTTCTCCCATGAATCTAAGTATATGAACAACCATAAGCCTTGTTAAAGTCTCACCAAGCGGGTTGTTTGGGGCTTTACAAGTGGTTTAGGCTGGGGTAAAGTTAATTCTCTTCACTGTGGCTGGTGTGGGGCTGTGTTTTGAATTTGGCTGAAAACACAGTGATAACAATAGAGATGTTTTTGTTATTGCTGAGCAAGGCTTGCACACAGCTAAGGCCTTTTCCACTCTTCCTACTGCCACGATGGCAAAGAAATTAGAAGTGCATGGGAGGCTGGGGGGAGACACAGCAAAGGACAAGTTACGCAAACTGACCAAAGGGATATTCCAGACCACATGGCATCATGCTTAATATATAAAGTGGGTGAAAGAAGTAGGAAGGGGGGACACATTTGGAATGACAGATTTCATCTTCCCAAGTCACCACTACCTGTGACAGGGCTCTGCTCTCCTGGAGATGGCTGAACACCTGCTTGCCCATGGGAGGCAGTGAATTAATTCCTTATTTTGCTTTGCTTGTGTGTGTGATCTCTATTAAACTATCTCTATCTTAACCCATGAGTTTTCCAGCTTTTACCTTTCCAGTTCTCTCCCTGATCCTGCTGGTAGAGCAGTGAATGAGCAGGTGGTTGGGCTTGGCTGGGGTTAAAGCAAGACAGTTACTCAGAGAACAAGTTTTACAAGATTTAATCAAATCTTGTAAAAAACTTCTCTGCATATTACAAGTAATTCTAAGAATCTGTGGCATTTGCCTCATGTGACTTCCAATTTGAAGATGCATCTCACTAGAGCTGCAGGAGGACAACACTGAATGGGAACAGGAAGCAAATAATTTTCAGCAGTTTCTGTAATCACTGTTGGGTCTGGAATAAAATCTGGTTGAATAGGAATGTGTTTTTTTTTAAATGGAGAGAGATGTGTTATTGGTAAAAATCTTTATTAAAGCTCAAAAATGCTTGGGGGTGAGGGGATTGAAATACCTCAGAGTTAATGGAGTTATTTACAATGTCAATAATCTGCATGGCTGTCATGCTCCCCATCAATACATTAAGAAGCAGTCACAACAGAAAAGTAAGCTTGAATGTGACATATAAGAAGGAAGTTGCCAAACCTCACTCTTAGCCAGGCTTAATAAATGACAGCCAAAGGAAAATTGCTTAATGGGGCACTTATTTGCATAGAAGTCTTTAACACTTCAGAGAAAATGCAAATCCCAAGGAATTTACAAAAGGAGTGTAAAATGTCTTCTGACCAACTGGAGTTTGACATCCTCTTCAAAGACTGTCACAGCAAACACTTTACATTAAAAAAGAAAAAAGGTGTATTAAAACTGAGTGTTCTAACATTTAAATAACTTAGGTTTCCCCTAGAAGTCTTCTACTTAAGCAAAATAAAAGAAATGAGGCTGTGCGTGGATTATTGAAAGCTCAAAGAACTCCAAGTGCCTGGTGCATAACCTCTACCACAGATTATCCACAGTAAATATTTTACTGGATATTTTTAAGTGGTGAAGCTACTGCTTCATATGAACCTATATGCTTCATATAGGTTTGACTATGAAATAGGGACAGAGGCAACAAAATCATGGAAGAGATAAAAGGAAACAATTCTTCACACTCTTCTGTAACTAAATCATTGTGGGTCATCAGATGAAATTAGCAAATGGCAAAGTCAAAGCAAACAAACAGAGGTCTTTATTCAGGGACTGCACTGTTAAACCATAGACCATCATGACACTATGCAGTTGCTCCTGGACAGCGCTGGAGACAGCAATGCTGAGCTAAAGATACCCTAGTTTGCATCCTGTATCTAAATAAATCAGTATGGGATGAGAAATTTAAGAAAAACAGTAATGAAATTATAGAATTGCTTCAACACCAGTTACCTGTTAGCTCTAGTCCCAAGTCACACAATTTACAGTGCCAGCATCAATTTTGCAGGTAAAGTTAAAAATCTCCATCTTTTGGATGTATTGAAAATTTGTAATTCACTATCACAGTTTTTGCTACTTGATCTTTCACAATAATATTTTATATTTAGGCCATGTTCATGGAAACATACTTATCTACTGGCTTTCTAATACATTTTAGTTTCTTTTTTTTTCTTTAACACTAAGGGTAATCTTTACAATCTTTCATCAAAACATTTTCCTGGTCCTTTTAAAGATGTTTTCAGTTGTAATACTGTTTATATTAAATCATATTGTATAATACTATAAAATATTATAATACTCTGTGTTAAGAGGTGGCTACCAGTCACCTGATATAGTACTTGAAACTAATGGGAGTTTTTGTAATTTTTCTGAGGAGCTCTAAGTTCCTTTCAAACTCCAAGAGATACACCAACTGAGTTTGAAAGATATTATCTTAATTTTTCCATTTGTTTTACGATTTTCTCTTCTGTTATTTCAATTCATGGAGACATCTTATCTTTTTAAATTTAAAATAATAGGCTCAAAATCAATAATCATACAACTTTTTCTCAAGATAAAGGGAGAGGAACTTCTCTAATAATTGTTCACTTCATTAAATCTCTTTTTGCTCTGTGGCAATTTAACAGATGCAATACTTTTAAATACATCATTAGAAGAAAACTTGTGGAAATTAATTTATTATTTTTCATTTACGCCTTTCAAAAATTGTCCTTCCCCCTTCATTTTATGTGGCACTTCTTTTCACTCTTTTTCTGCAGGCTCTCTTTAAGAACTACAATGCACAGCTTTAAGTTCTGCAATTTAAACATTTTCTTTCTCTTGTTTATGCTTCCTTCTCTGGGGTAGGAAAACAGAACCATAACTTCTGCAGCTATCAAAATGTACTCACGGTCTTCATGATGAGTTAAAAGATATAATTTCATCATCACTAGCTTTCAGATCACCTTGATTAACTTCTCCTTTCTAAAGTCCCCTTCTCCAAAGTTGACAGTAAATTTTCAAAATAGAATTCACATGCAGGTCTTTTGAAAAGTACTTTGAGTTTACTCAGTGATTATTACTGAGGCTTAATGACAACATTATGTAGAACAGTCCTCTGTGTTCCCTCCAACAAATCTGAAAGAGATTCAAACTATTGTGAGTGAGGATTAGGATCCAAAAGTCAACTCTTTTTATTAAACAGAAACTCCATTTCTGCCTCCCTTAAGCAGCTTTAGCAGTTCAAAAAGTGAAATAAACTTCTATTTCTGTTTCAATGGCTAGTGCTGCTTTCTTTCCCCTATGGACAGCATTCATTCATTTTCCTTTTCCTCATCAGAAACTCAGCAATATGACAATTTCTTTTTCTCTTTTATAACCATGTAGACTTTTAGTAATTAAACTTTTGAAAGTACTGCCTGTAATAATTGTAGTTGCAACTATACAGTGACTGAGGAAAAAAATAAATGACTTTTCAGTGAAGAAATTAATACTAACTTAAACAGGACTCTAGAAGCAGAAACACTTAAATGCACTCTTTCAAGAAATGATCCACTTCCTGACAGAGTTGTACCACTTCCGTTAAGAGAATTATTAGACTTGGATGCTTAGCATAACTTCTCCTTTCATGGTAAAAACATTAAGTGGTTTTAGAGAGATAAAACTGTTGCCCGGAGCAGTTTCGTAAAAAATACTTTAAACAGCAAATATACCTACCCAGTCTACTTTTCTGACGGTTATCAAGCACAGAACGTGAAATTAAAGAATCAGATTAAACAAAAGATAAAAATCACAGAGAAGACATGCAAACTAAAAACTAGAACTGATACTATACTAAAATCTCACACAAAAGCTGTTTCATGTTATGTTTGTCTTTCACAGTGAGTCCTTCCCTAAATTCATTTTCTGGTTTCCAAAATTTTATCTTTTCCCCTGCTGTGCAAATATTCTCCATGGAGTGATTAAGGGGAACATTTTGTATCATCTGGCTTTCTGAAATTTGTCATTTGAAAATAACACCTATTTCTGTAACAATTCAATGACCATAAGAAAACACCAAACACCTTCAACTTTAGCTTCACAGAAATGACAATTTCCATAAGCAGCTCCCCTTCAGAAAGAAAGTAAACGAAATCCCTCAAAACTGTGAGACCCCAGCACCCTGGAAGTATGCAGCTCTAACACTCATGTTCTTCTTATTTTTTTTCTCATTTCCTCTCAGAAGTCTATACACTGAGCATTTTGATTTCACCTCAGCCCTCAAACCAGCTTGGCACACCATCTCTTTTAGAACCAAAAAGAAAATGTTGTACACTTTTTCTTTAATGAAGTTCAACAATATCTTCCCACGTGGGAATTTCCCACAGCATTTTTCCCTCCCCCTTTTCACAATCAGGAATGGCAAGTAAATACACATATTTTTGAACAGTTGTGTTGTGGGGTAGAGAAGGGACATCTATCTTTAGAACGGTGTTACTCCGTATTCCCAAACTTGCAGCACATGCTCAGCCCAAACACTGAAATGTTGGCTGACTGACCTGTCAGGTTGCTCTTATTGTGCACATGAATATGAAAATGCTGCTTAAAAAACAAAAACCATTTATACTATGGAGCATGAGTGGCTCTCCACTGCCCCATAACTTTAAATTGTTTAAATATCAAATATATTTCCTTTTAATACCAGAGGGGTAATTTATTGTATGCACATCATACAAACAGTAGGGTTGCAGCATACACTCAAATGTATTTAAATGCAAGTAACACTTTCAGTCAGTTAAACTGCACTTCTAAAAGCACAGTTTACATACCAAGGGTGGTTTTACTTCTCCAAACTAACAAGAAATCTCTTACAGACCAGTGTGTACTCCCACTGGGCCTAAGCCCATCACTCTTCCTGGACTTTCTCATGCTGCTTTGGCAGCAGGCTTGAGCCAAATTTCCTCCCTCATCTGACTCTGTGACAATCTGTACAGTGATTTAAACAGGACAAAGGCTCAATCTGAGTGCTGGCGTGCTTCCAGGAATGGTTGGATCCCTGACCAGTATTCTTCCAGGCAATGTCTTTGTACAAGCTGGAGGCTAGCATAGCTCTGTAATGGTATGCTGTCTCGATAAATCCAGGAGGCAGTGCAAAAAAAGGCCAGTTTTGAAGGGGGAAGAATCTAGCTACACCACGGTATGTCATGCTACTTCCCTGACACTTACAGAATGAGTCCTAATTTATTTTCTGGTACAGATGTAGCCTCTATATTTCCACCTATGTATAATTCCAATCTACCCGTAAGGCTGACAGAACTCTGTCCTTTAACAGCCACCCACAAAGCCATGTGATACTGCTGTGTGATGGAGGCAATGTAACCAGTCCACTATGCCTGGACCATTCTGCGGAAGGTAGATCTGCTCTTATGTCAAGTACACAACCAAGTCTAACCCTTCACTGCTCCCAAAGTTCAGCTGAAAGGAAAACTTGAGCACAGTCTTGTACTCATGGACTCCTGACAGGAGGTTTAGGATTTCAGTGCAAGTATAGCTCTTTTGTCTGTCAAAAGGTGGGATTCTTTCCAAGCATTCAGTAGGGCTGCTTTGCTGTTTCTGGATATGACACAAGAATCCCACTGCAAAAACATTTGAACACCAGATAAACATTTATGTAAAAAAATCTTAATTTTTTAAAAACTGAATGACCATGATGCAAGTAAATTGGGGATCCCTCAGTGATAATAAAGAATTTTCAGTCCATGCAGTAGTACTTTGCAAGACCAGTCACATCTTAAACTGAAATCTGAAATATACACAGTAATCACTGTGTTTTATTAAATGCATCGTCAGCATGGATCAGTGTTCTTGGTTTGGCATTTTAGGGTTATTGCCTCATTTTTTTAAAGCTGTTTTAGCTGAAATTAGAAAGGAGAAATTTTCAGCCTGTGGCAAATAAGCAGATACAGCCTGTCAAGCTATGAACATCTGAAACCAAGATATTAACAACTACTGGATTCAATGCCAGCATCCCTCACATTGAGTGCTGGTAAATGGAGTCAGATTTCAGCTTCTCTCCTCTGAGGCTGCCAGGGACAGTTAGTCCAAGTGTAGGCTAGCAAAGCCACTGGATGAAATATAGTACCAGTCTCTTAAAAATCTAGTATCTGGAATCATGGGTCATGGAATAATCAGAAGTGGTTTTCATGCCTTGTAATGAAGAAATAAATCTCACAGTCCCCACTAGATGTACAGAAAAGCCATTAGTTACAAAGATCCAGAAACTTAGTTTAGTACTTTCATGTTCCCCTTTTATAGTTTAATATTATACTGATATAATATTTACTTTCTCTGCCATAGTGATGCCTCTGAAAACAAGTGGCAAAAGTTAGGGAGTAAATTACTTTCCAGTTTGGAAACATCTATGCTCAGACTTCTATATTTATAGTCTTGATATAATACTGTTGGAAAGTCAGTAAGTGGATGGACATCTTTGGTGGAGTTATGTGTGTATCATATGCTACAGGGAGATACCCCAACAGAACAGCTGCAGTGCTTGGTGGGAAACACCTTCAAAAGTTTTACAAACTTTTTTTGAAACCCTTAGGTAGTATTATTAATTTCTGGGGTGACAACTGCAAAGGCAACCCAAACCTGAGGTCTGGTATATAAACAATTATGAAGCAGAAACTCTCACCAACTTTAAATGTCAAACTCAGTATCTCCACAGGAAACTGTAGAAATGTATACACGTACATGCATTTTTTACATATATGCGTACAAACACACAAATATTTAATACTGGAATGTGCATAATGGATTAACATAAGATTTTATTTCACTGAGCTTTGATGTAACTTAATTAGACTCTGTGTGAACAGTGCTGCTGAGACATGGCGTTGTGAATTAGCAGCTTGTGTGTAAGGATAGAAGCAGCGGCATTTAAGAGCAACAAGTCAGAAATTACTGTAAATAAGAAACTGAGAGAAAAGTAATTTGTGTTATCTGTCTTAAGGAAATGAGGACAGCTTTAGAAATACCAGATTGCCTCCAAAACATAACAGATTGAGAGGCTTAACTGAGATGAACAGCTCCGTTTCTCCCTCAACATCTCAATCAAAGCCCTCTGTGAGGGCAGTGTCTCCCTCGCAGCTAAAGGGACCAGATGAACGCGCCCCAGGCAGGGCAAGGTGAAACGGGCACATGGATGTACCTACCCAGCAACTTCGCCCACTCTCACCTTACGACAAGCTAGCCCTTGCCAGGCACCTCCTGAGCTGCCATAACTCTCCAGGCCGTGCGCCTTTCCAGCGATCACCAAGGCTGACTGAACTTCAGTACATGCGGCCTCTTCGACTACCCAAGAGGCGGCTCCGCTCGCCGCCCCTCCACGAGCCCGGCCAAGGGCGAAGGCGGCATCAGGCGCGCACCGGGGCCCCGCCAGCCTCGCCCCCGTGTTGTGGGGCCCCAGAGCCCGGAGACCCGAGCGCGGCCGCGGGCTGCGGCGGACATACCGATGTGCCGCAGCTCTCCCGCCCGGCCGCGCCGCCGCTGCGAGTCCGCACGCACCACCCGCGCCTCCCGTGCGGAGAGGCGGGGGGCCCGCCGGGGGGGGGGGGGGGGGCGGCGCGCG